>JBCEWC010000642.1:0-51903 GCA_038996855.1 Solanum aculeatissimum | reverse complement strand
TTCGCTTTTCATGAGTTTGTTAGTGATTATTTTGACAACATGACTTGAATGATCTTTATGTCATGTGACGATACCTCAAAATGAAACTTATTTTTTTTTTTTGTTAAAGAGACAGATTGATGTATTGAGTTTTCGCTTTTCATGAGTTTGTTAGTGATTATTTTGACAACATGACTTGAATGATCTTTATGTCATGTGACGATACTTACAAATGAATTATTTTTTTGGTCTTTTATAAAGAGACAAAGTGATATACTAAATTTTCGCTTTTTATGAGTTTGCTAGTGATTATTTTGACGACACAACTTGAATGACCTTCTGATCATGTGACGATACCTACAATATTGCAGGAGAATTAGCCACAAAACTCATCATCAAAATCATGGCAATGTTGAAGCTGATGAATCTTGGGTGCCTGTAATATTTTCTCTAATTAATATAAATAAATATTTCAAATTTTATATAGTTCTTTTTTTTATTTTTATTTTTATTATTATTATTATTGTTTTTGCAGATGTCAGAAAAGCTATATAAGGAACTGGATTATGCAACAAAACTTGTTAGATTCAAAATTCCTTTTCCCCTAATAGCATACCCATTGTACTTGGTAATAATAAATAAATAAATATATTAAAATTTAGAAATTATTTATTTTATTAATTTGTGTTTATAAATAAATATATTAAAAATAATTTTGGTGATGCAGATGAGAAGAAGTCCAGGAAAGAAAGGTTCACATTTTAATCCATATAGTGATTTATTTCAACCTCATGAGAGAAAAAATATTGTAACATCAACATTGTGTTGGACACTCATGGTTGCTCTCCTCCTCTATTTCCGCGCCATCGTCGGCTCTCTCCAACTACTTAAACTTTACGGAATTCCTTACATGGTCAGTCAGCTGTACAATTTTTTTTAAAAATTTTAAATTCCAATATTTTGAAAGATATGAAGTAATTTTTTGTTTGACGAAGGTCTCCAGGAAACAACCTCTCTACCTCTATGAGGTAGTGGTAAGGTCTGCGTACATTCTATTCTCCTCATATCCCACTTGTAAGATTCCACTGAGTATGTTATTGTTATTGTTGTTGACGTAATTTTTCGTTTTATTTGATAGATTTTTGTGATGTGGTTGGATTCTGTGACATATTTGCACCATCATGGCTACGATGAAAAGTTGCCATGGTATCGTGGCAAGGTCAGTATATATAACTTAAATTTTATGTATTATTTATTTAATTTATTTTTTTATTTTTTTATTTTTTTTTGGAAAATTATAGGAGTGGAGTTATTTAAGAGGAGGATTAACTACAGTTGATCGAGATTATGGTATTTTTAATAATATTCACCATGATATTGGCACCCATGTTATTCACCATCTTTTTCCTCAAATACCTCATTATCACCTTGTGGAAGCGGTAATTTTCTATATTTCTCATAATATATATATTTTTTTTGCATTTATAAAAAATATTTTGTTAATTTGTTAACTTTCTTCGCCTCAAGTTATGTGATATTATTTGAAAATAAATAATAATAATGATAAAATAGTACATCTGGAACTAAACCTTGCAAGGCAAGGCAAGACAACACTCTACCCTAACAATCATTTTACCCTAATACGCAACCTTCACTCCAACCTATCTAAGATCATGCCCATGTCTAATCACCTCCCCAAAACTTATTAGCCTACCCCTGCCCTTCCGCATATACCCTACAATCAACCTCTTGCACCAGAGCGTTGATGCACCCCATCTGCACCTGGCCAAACCTCTTAATATGAAAAGATAATCATGTTTGAGAGTGCTTCACTCCTTCCTACCCTTTTGTCCTAATACATGAGTTTCACTCTTTCCTATCTAAAGTCATGTCCTCGGTAATATAAATATGTACCATATCATATCTAAGCACCTCACTAATACTTTTTAGTCCTACTCTTACCTCTCTACAGTTCTCCTACAATCAGCCTCTCGCTCCTTCCTATCCTTTTGTCCTAATACACGACCTTCACTCCTTAAGGTCATGTCCTCGGTAATATAAACTTGCACCATATCATGTCTAATCACCTCACCAATACTTTTTAGACCTACTCTTACCTCTCTATAGTTCTCCTACAATCAGCCTCTTGCACCTTCACACCATAACGTCTTTAAATTAGTCAAGGCCTAATGCAGATATCAGATATTCAAATACCTTTAATTATTGTTTCATTATATTCAATTATTTCACTAATACATAATTTGTTTTGTTATTTTCTCTTTACAGACAAAAGCAGCAAAGCCAATATTTGGGAAATATTATAGGGAGCCAAAAAAATCAGGAATAATTCCATTTCATTTGGTTGGAAATTTAGTGAAAAGCATGAAGGAAGATCATTATGTTAGTGATAATGGAGAAATTGTTTACTATCAAACTGATCCAAAATTCTCTAATTTTTCTGCTAAAAAGGAAGAGTGATTTTTCACCACATAAATTTTGAAAGAAAATTATTATCATTATTATTGTTTCAACAAATAGTTCCTTTGTTTGGAAACTTCAAATGGAATATTACGAGGGGTTTTTTTTGCAGTTAAATGTAATATTTATCCTCTTATTAATATTTTCCTTTGCTTTTCTTGGTTCTTTCTATTGTTTAGGACTTCTATTTAGTTATACTATTATAAAAATCGAAAACAATGTTATGAAATCTCTATCCTTTCAGTTGCCATTTGAAATGCTTTTTGATACACCCCAACTTAACAACTTGTTTGGATGGTGATTTTTCGTGGTATGGTATGGTTATTAAGAAAATAATATTTATTTTGATTGTTTCATTAATTATATAATATGGTATGATTTTGTTTCGTAGTTTTGTAATTATGAAAACCCTCACTTTTTGAAATCATCAATTTGGTGGTATCTCATTTTTTTATATCCTTATTTAAATTTAAATAATTCTAATATATCTTTTATTCTTTATTAAACTTTACCCTAATATATGTATTGTTTTTGTATTACCTATTTCCCTCTGCATCAACTTTTGAAATTTCTTTTCTGCCTTCCATCTTTTCTTCCACGTTTTAGTCTATTTTTTGAGGTTTGCTTTTTAAAGTCAAATCAAACAACAAATTATCATTAAGCAGTAGCAACCCATACAGTCTATCCAAACATTCCACCACCAAGATATCAATTATAAATATCGCCTTCAAACCGAAATTGCTACCCTTTAGAAGCTGTGCTATATTTTGTCCTTTTGACTCACCAGAACAAGACTTGTACTTGACAAAGATTCAACATCAAACACAAAAACAAATGGAACTTGAACCTACTTCACTTGTAGAGTTTACTGTACAAACTACAAAGCCACATGGAGATCTTTTTTGCAAAACAAGCTTTCATCAAGGAGAGAACATAGTGACATTATTAAGACTCCTAGAATGTAAACAAACATCATCTGATGATATCTGAAAAAACGAAAGCAGAAGAAGCACACAATACTAACGCGCCCTTACACAAACTCAAAGCGCAGGAGTAGCCTCGTAGAGTTATATTTCTCACCTTTTCTGTCGCAGAGTGGAACTGCATGTATGCCAGGTTTCAACTCCGAAACAGGTATACATGTTTGGCCTGCAAAATCGTCCTTCTCTGACATATCATATTCGTGTACTTCAATTCGCAGCAAAGCTAATTCGGGTACAGTCAGTGGGAAGGTAAATTCTTCATCCCAAACCGGAGTCCATATGTCCTCTTTAGTCTTTGTTTTCTTCATTATCTCATCAGCAGGTACTCCAGCTATCCCGACCTGTAAACAAAGGCAGATCCAAGATTTAGATTTGATGCATTCAACCTTTAATGGTTTGTACAGTATGAAAGGAAAATGTTTTCTTGAAAATAAGTGAATTTCCTACTTATTTGCTTGTCTTCCGTAGGTAAGCAAAAATTATTATCCTAAAAGCATTTGCATATAATTAAAATAAATACTATGGGAGGTGAGGTCGGGAGGTAGGGATGTCAGATGGCGGGGATGAGGGCTATGGGGGGTGGGAAGGACACAATCAAAATGGAATATAGTAGAGCTTGTTTTCCCTCCTTTCACAAGGGAGCTCATTTTCCTCATTTTTACGAAGCTTGTTTTCCTAGAGAAAATGTTTTCTAAAATATTTGACCAATCGACATGAGAACCCGAAGTTCTTATCATGAATTCATTACATTTTTGAAATTATGGGTTCATAATTTAGGAGGCATTTGACCATGAAGATTTTGAGTATTTGATGAGTTATTTTCATGCCCTTGCATGTTAACGTTTTAACTTTTAAGGACATCATGAAAACAGTGAAACGAAGGAAACAATGGTGTCGATGAAAGAACACAACCAGCTTACCCTTGTGTAGAAATCCGGGGGTGAATACAAATCAAAGTGAGTTTGCTTAAAATCTAAATGCCATCCATCTCCCATATATACTTTCACCTGTCCAATAATGAAAGCATAAGTACTCACACATACTAAAGGATATTGTATTCACAGAGTCATTTGCTTGCCTTTAAGGTTTGCTTAACCGGCAACTTTGCTTTAGGATCAAAAACTTCATTATTAGGACCAACTTTCAGCAAGAAATCAGGCTTTTTAACATAACCACATCCTCCATTTGATCTGAACATCCCGTGCATCAACCATAGTGCTCTACCGTATCCCTGTCACAGTCGTTAATACATGATTCTCTTCTGTAAAATTTGTAATTATCTGTTCAAAAGTGATAAGCTGATAGCAAGTTTGAAATAGCACACATACATAAAAAGCACTAGTGAAGATAGAATTGCTACCATGAGCCATTTAGGAATCAAAGAAACAATACACTAAATCAAGCAGAAGTATTTAATTAGTCGGAAAATGCCAGTTCAAAGATGCTTTAGTAGGCACTACGATCTATGCTACAGTTAAAGTCTTGAAAGGCAATAACGCTGGAAAATAGAAATGACACCAACTGTTCTTATCAGAAGCGGGTGAAGAATAGTAATGAAATTAGATGGGAATATCAGACGAGCATATATCTGATGAGAAGCACAACTGACTTGACAAGGAGATTTTGCAGTTCTCGTGTTCTATCAAGCTATATCTAAGTGTGATTAAGAATTTCCAAAATGCAATTTAAGAAACCAAAGTTTTATTTCATATGCCTATTATATTGCAGTAGATGACAAATAGCAGAGTGACAAGCTTAACACATATCAAGAACAGTGTCATTAAAAGCGAAAAGCGCAAAAAAAAACTCTAATATCCGTTGGGGCTTTAAGTGCAAATTAAGTATGGGCTTTGTTGAAAAAAGGCGCAAAGAAAGAAAAACAAAAATATATATGTTTAGTCCAAGACTAATAATATAAGCATGAATGACAAATATATAAAAAAAGAAATTGGAAAAAAAAATTACAACTAAGTGAAATTTCAATTGTTTATTGTCAGAGGCTCATTGGCAAAGGAAAGTATGCCTTAGAACATTGATGACGAGACTAAAGTACACATTAAGCGATGCGAAGTGCTCAACATGTTTTGACCTCACTTCTGGGCTTATGCACGCTTTAAGCGCACCTTTGACAACACTGATGATGAATCAGCATCATTTTAATGAAAGGTGATGTTATTGAACAAATAGAAAAAAGCAGTAACCACAAAAAAGACTTGATATAATGTGAGCAAATGAAAACTCAGAAGCAAACCTGCATGTTAAATGCAACCATCTGAGCTCCATGCATCCAACCTATTAGTGGCTTGTAGTTGGAAGAGTTAAATCTAGTACCTTTAGGGTACACCCTTAGAATGTTTCTTTGAGTGAACCTGGTAAAAAATTCAGCATACAATGAGGATAAAAATCCATGACAACTCCACAGACGGCTTTAAGCTACCTCAACTGTCTTTGCTTTGTTATGCTGAAATACAAACCTCACAATATCGGTTCCATGAGATTCAGCAGCCTTTTCGAGAGCCTGTTCGCTTAAACTTAGGCGTCTTACTTTATCAGGATCAATTTTCAATGCCTCCTTCAATCCACCTTTAGGTTTGCCAGCATGGATGGCAATAAGGCGTTTATAAGCGGATGCCACATGTCCTCTGTGAGTGGATTCATCATCATCTTCATAACTTTTGTCACTGTCGCTCTGCGAAAAATGAATCCAAATCACGACATCATAAGTAGTTGCATGTTAGATCATATAAGGAGAATAAGGTGAAGAATTCCACTTCCAGCAGACCTTTTCATTTTCATCTTGATCAGCTGTCAAGCTTGAAGGTTCGGAACCCCACACATCATCCTCAGAATCCTTTGACCTCAGAGAGCTATTTCGTCTGTCTTTACAAACACTAGCACTGGCTTCAAGGTACTCTTTTGGAGGTTTGGTTGAAATAATAATACGATGCTTTAGTTCTTCTGGTGAAGGGCATTCCTTTAGAATATCAGATTCAGGAACAAAGAGCATTTCTCCAAATGTTTCAGTGAGCATCTACAAGTAAAACATTAAAAAGGAACATCTCAATAGTCAATAAAAGGAGGAACGGCACAACTGAAGCGAAAGAAGGCATGGCAGCAAGAAATGGAAAGTTACCTGAGCCACTTTAGCTTGAAGATCAGGTGTGAGATGATCTTCCAGTGTTATTACAACAGGGTAAGGAGAAGCAGCAAATGCATGCTCTTTTATTGACTTGAGACATCTTATTAATTCCACAGGGGTTGTCACTGTCCTACATTTCGCAAAAAAGCACCTTACAAATATTTCATGGGAAGTAATCAAAGAAATTAGTAAATGTAAATGCCACAATCTCTAATAGATTACAACCAAATGTAATAGGATCTCCAAAAGAACCTGATGTCTAGTAGTGGTTTTAGAAGAACTTGATGTCTTTCCATTTAACTGGCATAAGCTGAAAGTAATAGGATCTCCAAAAATCACCGACTTACACAATGCCACCTTTTCTACCTTCAGCAAAAACATGTCCATACACACTAAGTTGCGTGGACTCTTTACTTCCGATACACACCCATTGACATTTTTGAAGAGTCCGGGCAACATGGCATATACAACCTATTCCAGTTGTATATTTAAGCCCCATGATAATGCGTCTTTTATTTAATGGTCCACATGCCAGGAAGATAAAATGATTCATTACCTAAGACCATACAAAAACTTCATTTTGATTGGCTTCTAGTAGAAGGGTAATCAATGGAAGCCATGTCTAATCTGGCTTTGGGGTAAGTCAAGTGAACTACGATAGCAACTAGATTCACTCGGTTCCATTCTACTGATGCTCTAGATTAAATCGAAGTCGGCAACATTCATGCAAGCAGATGCATGAAGTGACAAACTTGAAAACAGGGCTGATAATTGGAGGATGAAGGCAGTATAATTTGGAGCAATTGCATTCATACAAAGAGCAAGAAATCTAATGTAGTGAATTAAGAAGAATTGGTTCTTAACTTGAGAAGGGCTTGGAGCATAACACAATCCAATCAGATTGTATTATAGAGGGATCATTAGAGGAGAGATGAAGGTAGCTTGCAAAGCTTCTACCTGGAGCTTGAGAAGGTGTACCGAGTCTTTTGTTTAGTTAATAAGTTTTAGACTTTACAGTTGAGTCCACTTATGCAAGCACAAGATCATAGCATAGATGTAGTGTATACGCGCACAATAAGAATGTCTGAATACTTGTGTGATGATGAAGAGTGTGCATTTAGTAAAGAATATTCACAATGCAATCTTTCAAACCTTCGAAGTTCGCCAGAGGGTCTAGATTACTAATTCTGGAAAAGAGAAGACTTGCATGGAAACAGACTACTCAAATAATTAGGTTTCAACAAAATGAAACAACAGGCAGGAGATGCACAAACCTTCCATGAAGTACGTGTACATCATCCTTGTCGGAATTTGGCCATATATCAAGCTCTATGACCCTTACACCTTTTTTCAGTGCCTTTATAATTGGGACATCACTGCAATCACTTGTCAGCTGATTTCCAGTCAAGTAAGAATTGTGCCCAGTGTATATAAAATAATGGGAGAGTGGAGCATTCATATCATGGACAACCTGAAAGAGGCAAACGTAATAAGCTAAATATCTTCCAAGAACCACAAAAAAATCATCATCAATCATTCAATCAACTATGCCTCAATTTCAATATACTTAAACTCAGATATATGAATCATCTTCCGCTATATTCAGTCCACAGTAGCTCATTTAACACTACACCCAAGTGTCGACCTAGTTATTGATCATATTATTGAAGAATGCCTCCATTTTCCTGTTTGTAGTAAGGCAAGCCTCTTCTTTTTTTTCTTTTTTTTTTTGAGACAAGGGGAACCCGCAGCCGCTGCGCTTTAGGTGCGCATAGGGTAAACCCCGCTCCTATGCAATAGCTCGCAAACCACACAGGAGAGGTAACCCGCACTAGGCAGTAGGCAAACCCGGTGCAACGAGCTCGACCTAGAAGGCAAACCCCTTGCTTTCACCGGCAAGGGATTTCGAACTTGAGATCTCCAACATGGAAGTCTCAAGCCCAAACCACTGGGCCACCCCGAAGAGTTAGGCAAGCCTCTTTACTCTTATTAAAGATCCCAAAAAAGGAAAAGGACAAGTTGCATATCCTATACATTTGGTACAAATAGTCAGGTTGTTTAACACCCAAAAAGGGAAATTCTTTTGAGAATGTTTGTTTAATTTGGGTATCGCTAAGAGTAACGCCCACGCGTGCGCCTAATAGCATCGGGCAAAACTTGTTCCAAAGAATCGATGATTCACAAGATTCTGCAACTCACACCAAGTTTTGCATTTCACTAACTCTTCATCGATGCAAGAGCGAAAGCCATTTTTACCCAACAAAGGAAATCTCACTCAAAGTTCAAAACTTTATGTTCTTTCACAAATGAATTCAAGTTATATATATTGACAGTGTCACTTTCTAGTTGACTGCCTCTGATTTCCATATCAGGCTTCAATTTGACTGGCTCTATCAGTGCCCACAACAACTTAAGTCCTTTTTTTCTTAAAATAAGACAAAAGATCCAACACAACAAAAGGTAGAATACTAGTCCCACTTTCCATTTACACCTGTCTTTAGTAGACCACAAGATTCAAAAGTATTCTTTCACTTTCTTAAAACTCCTAGTCAGTGTCAGTCAAAACCAAACAAACAAATTGAAATAAAGGGATTACCTTGGAATTGATTGGGGGATTAAGGTCAGCAGAGAAGAGGTAATGATGAAAATCTTCAAGAGCAAGAGCCTGTCTAGCTAACTTAGTAATGGGGTGTCTTTTCTGAAGGATCTGTCTAACAATAGCCTCAGCATCAGCAACAGTCAATAGAGTCTCTCCCTGAACTTCAGTCAAGAACTTCAGCAGCTGTTCTGCACTCATCTGGTTCCCACCATCAGCATATTTCTTGAATGCCTCTTTTACATCTGCTGGTGGCTCTGCCTCTACAACCCTGAATTTGCGTGTAAAACACACACATACCCTGTAACTCCCCATTTCTCAAGATTCTTTCAATGGACCCCAAGTTCTAATTTTTCTGTTACAACACAAAATCTGAGATTAGAAAGAAGGATTCTTGGGATACCCCAAGTTCTAATTTTTCAGTTACAACACAAAAACTACAAAAAAAGAGACTAATGGGGTTCTTGGGATACTCCAAAGTTTTGATTTTTTTTCACCTAATGAGTGTAAATTCTTGGATCCTCAAGTCTTTTTAACTTTTTTTTAGTTTCTGACATATATACTACTCCAATATGAATGGATAGGCCAATGAACAGGTGAATAAAGTTGGAGTTGTTGCTGGCAATTGGATTTTCCTTGTGGGTTTTTAGGTTTGGCAGAAGACAGATGTATACTCTGATGGATTTTGGTATTAAAACTATAGTATATTACCCATTATCTACTCATTTACTATAAAGTCAAGGAAAATAGACATTTAATATAATTCTCTTAAAGCTATTGTTGAACAACAACAATTAAAAAAAAAATCTAGTTTACTTTTTTAGGTGGGTTTAAAAAGCATAGCATTATGCATATTTTATCCAATTTTATATTGGTAAAAAAAAAATTATGACAAAGAAAATTTGGAGTCGCTATCTTTTGGGTGCGCACGGGATAAATCTTCACTCTTATGTAATAGCTCACAAATCACATAGGAGAGGTTGGTGAGCGGTGCTATAAGCTAGACCCATAAGTCAAATCTCTTGTTTTCGCTGGCAAAAGGTTTCGAACTTGAGACCTTCAACATAGAAGTTTCAAGCCTAAATCACTAGGCCTTCCCAAATAATAAAATAATAATATGAATGAAGCAAAAGAAACAATCAGATAGGATCATGGACTATGCAACTTAAAAAAAATAAATAATAATCTTATGATGACATGAGCGGTAACTTATTAATGATCTACTCTAATATTTGACCTTCACACCATGCTATTTAGGATCATGTCCTTGATAAACTTTACTATCATCATATATATATATATTGTATAATCAACTCTCCCTTATACTTTTTGGACCTATTTCTATCTCTCCGTAAATCAATCATGATCAACCTCTCACACCTTCTGACTGATCTTGTCTCTCCTAATATGTCCACACATTCATCTCAACATCCTTATTTATGCTACTTTCATTCTTGATATGAATGTCCTTGGTTGGTTAGCGTTCCATCTCGTACAATAGAGTTGGTCTAACCATCACTTTATAGACGAAACTTTCAACCTCGATAGCACATTTTTATTTGATGGAACACTAAAAATAAACCTACAATTTATTCATCCCACTCTAATAGGATATGTGGGGCTGGTATTTTTTGGTTGAGGACCTTCTGAAAATTGTCTCTCTATCTCTATAAGATAGTGATAAGGTCTGCGTACATTTTATCCTCCGTAGATCCCACTTGTGAAATACCACTTAGTATGTTATTGTACTCTAATATGATATGTGAAGAACACCCTTATCCAGGCACTTGAAACTATCTCTCTAGGAAATGACTTGTAAATCAAATTCCATATTCACGCTTGCTTCACTGAACAATGTGCTCTAAGTATTTTGTATTGTTCTACTCAACTTGAAACCTTTAGATCTCATAGTCTTTCTCCAAATGTCTTACTTCAAGTTGACTCCGTTTTGTACTTCGTCAATTCGTACTACGTATCAACAAATAACATGCTATGGAACTTCTCTTGAATATGACATGTCAGTGCATCCATCATCAAGACAAATAAAAACGATTAAGAGCGAATCTTTGGTATAATCCCATCACAATTAAGAAGTGCTTCAAGTTACTTTTCAATATAGTTTTTTGGAGTTTTGACTCCGCAATACATATCCTTAATCATCCAATATACTACGCTAAAGCTCTTTCCGATCTATATTATATGATATTTTTAGTTTACTTTAGATATTTATTTTAAAAAATCACTTTTAGAAAGTACGAAAATATTCTTTACTAAATTATCTTTAGTTAAATAATACTCTCATATTTACTAGCTTCTTGATTATGTAAAAATACACGTATCTAAATAAGGATAAAGTTATAACATACATACATATATATATATATATATTCTTTATTATATATATTTATCTTAAACTAATTATAAAAGTTAAAAACAGAATATGAATGGAAAAGCGTACTATTTTCTTACTACTATTTATCTCGTGAACACATTCCTTCTAATTCATACTAAGTGAATTGTGGACAGTGACGGATTCTAAATTTTAATTCAAGCTAAAAAATAATATTTTTAGTAGGATTCGAATCACGAACATGAGAATTCATTTAAAATGAAACTTACCATTATATTAGACTTTGCTTATTTTTAAAAAAATTCAAGTTTAATATATATAAAAATATAAAAAATTTACCTTATATATACAGTGTATTTTTTCGACGAAGGGATTCAGATGAACCCCCTCCCTAGGTCCACCCCTGATTGTAGAGATTTTTTTAATAGTTCAAAATAAGTGAATTGTTCAAAAATCACAAAAAAACTAATACAAAAAAATCATAAAATTTATAGAGCAAATTATAGAAATCCCATACTTTATAGGTTTAATTTCAATATAAACCAACTCTTTCTAAAATTACTAAAAATTCTTAGTTTTGGGGGAAACGTCGATACATAAAAATATGCATTGATACAACGCGAAATTTTAGGATTATTGATGATCTGTGTGTATCAGTTATTAAAAATTAGATTATATCAGTTTTAATATACTGAAAACATTAAAAAATGTATCAGTAATTAATTGATTGTTTAATTTTTTAGGTATCAGTGAAACTAACTGATAATTTATAAATGTATATCATATATCAGCAAAATAGCGAAATATGAGAATTTTAATAATTTTTTTAAATGATAAAGACTAATAATAATTAAATTTATAAATATTATGTATTTGCATAATTCGAGAATAGATCGCATCCCAAGGTGGGGTGTGAAATAATGTGTTGTACGTTAATTTTGTCGGTCACACTCAAAAATTTTTTTGTTCACATTTTAAAATAGAAGCATGAAACACGTGGGCTATAAGTACAAGCCATGTGGGGACTATAAGACTCTTTTGGTTTGACTAGTCGCATGCATATATATTTTCTCCGTCTTATTTTAATTGTAATATTATCATGTATATTAAAGGTAATTATTTTTTAAATTTTATTTATATTATTAATTATTTTATAATTAAGAGATACATATATAGATAGAAATTTAATTGTTAATAAGACATATATTAGTCAAATAATTTTTTTAATTAATTTTTGTAAAGATCGTGTCAAATCTTATCATGATAACTAAAATGGAACAGAGAAAAAATTTCTAAAAATATTTGGGAAAAAATTTAATAAATATTGTTTGGTCATATAATTTATTACTACTCCCTCTGTCATCTTGACTTGGCACATGGATTAAAAAGTAGTAAATGATAAGAGTAATTTTACCAAATCACCCTTTGAATATAATTACTCCCTCCGTTCACAATTAGATGTCAAGTTTTGACATGGCACACCTATTAAGAAAATAATGATTAATGTAGCAAGATTACCACTTTACCCCTATTAATTAGGTAAATAAATTAGGGGCAAAAAGCTTTAGGGGTCTAATTTGGTAAATAAATTAGGGGTAGAATAGGCAAAAACAATTTGTCTTATCTTGAATTCTAAAAATTGACAAGTAAAAATGAAAACCAAATTAGGAAATTTTTGACATCTAATTGTGAACGGAGGAAGTAATACAATGTATTAAAAAATATAATAGGGAAATAACTATAATTAATGATAAGGGTAAATTAGGAACTAAGTGTAAAATTATCTCTTGATTTTATAAACTGAACAAAGTATTGTTGGACATTCTAAAATAGTATAGGGGTCAAATACAGATGGACGAAGGGAGTATTTAATAAATATTTTTGACAAATAATTTAAACATTTAAATAATCTAAGTCTTAAGAATATTTTTGAGTGTAATGAGGTTGAATGGTAACGTCTAAGGACTTAATTAGGTGTAAATTTGTCGAGATTGGGCTTAGATAGGGTGAGAAAGGACTAAAATAACCCTACTTAAAACACTGCCTAAGTCATCTACGGGTCCATTTATGGACTGCAGAAACTTCTACGGACTGTAGAAGCCCATTCGAAGAAACTAGGGTGAGTTTTGGGGTCCTGGACATCAATTTACGAGTCTAAACTACGACCTGTAGAAGTTTCTACGATCCGTAGTTGGGTCCGTATGATTTGAAACTTAAAACCTAACTTGGAGGACCCTTTTTACAAGTTGAAAGTGCAGGTCGGCAACCCATCTATGACTCATAAGTCAGGGTTCATAGATGGTAATCCAGAAAAATCTGCTCTGGCAGTCCTTACTAAAACGGTCATAACATTTTACTCCGAACTCGAAATAAGGCAATCTTGGTGTCGCTAGAAAGAAAATTCAGAGACCTTTAATTTGATAAGTCATGGATCACTTAGTTCTTTGTGTGTTGAGAGATATGATCATTTAAAAGTTGACTCTTGCATAATATAATTCAAAAAACTTAATCGATAGGAAAATTTTGAACTTAACTAAGTACTAGAGGCCTCTTATGACCCTAAACCACTTCCAATATATAGGAATAAACCTTAAACATAAAAACATCACTAGGTTCAAACTTATATACTTACAACAAAAACAATTTGAATTCTAAGAATAAAATTATGGAGTGCTACACATAATTACTTTTATCTCGACAAGATTCCCATAACTCACATGCTACACTAAAAAAAAAAAAATGCTCCACTGGTATATACTACATTTATCAAAATGGACAAAAAAAAAAACCTTATGGAAATAAGTGAATCAATGCACAGCTATTCCCAGTACATGTTTAAGTTTCTGCATATCAAAAGTTGGAGGACGTAGATGCCAACTAAAGCAAAATTAAAAGAGTATATTTATGTATTTATGTCAATATTATATTATTATTTTAATATAGATATATTTATTTACTATCCCAATATTATATTATTATTCTAGGTGTACATTTATTATGTCAATATTATATTAATTTTACTTAAATTAATTAAATTATGTACAAAAATAATTTTAATGAATGTCTTACTTACACATGTAAACATTGTTATGAGTCATGGTTTTTATTAATCTTAATTCTAATAATTTTTAAACTATCAATTTGGATCATAATCTATTTATTAATAGAAAAAAAATTTACACGCAATTGGATGATCTTAAACTTTTGACCTTATTTCATGGACAAATATTTAAGATGAAAAGTCAAAATTTGTTACGAGTAAATAAGATTAAAAAAAAAGTCAAGATCATCTTTCGTCAAGACATTTTTATAAACTTAATACTTTCTGATGTTCTAATTTAATTATTCAGCATTGATTTGACATATTCTTTAAAAAATAATAAATAAAATGATAATTTTACTATGTTTCTATTTAAAACTATATAATATAATTTCAATACTTTAAAAAATGACTATAGTTAATACTCTCTAAGTTCTTTCGTACTTGTTATATTTTACTTCTAAGTAATCGAATAATATGAATTTTAATTAATATTTTAAAATATATTTTTCTTATTAATTAATGACAATGACATGGAGAATTAGAGGCAATGAACATTTGAGTAATGCAGCATTTAATTAATTAATTATTAATTAATTTTTAAATTACCACTAATTATTAATCATTAGATGTTATTTTGACAGTTGGCATACATAGATTGAAGTTGACTACACAAGTAGGATAATTATTTAAAATTGATTAATAATGTTTACACGTATAATTGTTTACTTTGAATTTTACATTTTTCTTACTCAATAATGATTAATATGAATATTTTTCATACTATCCATATTAATTGAAATATAATTTGAGAATAAAAATTAATATTATTAAGGGTAAAATAAGAAAAAATAATAAAATTTTATCCATTTCCCCCTACCATTAATATTTTATATTTTCTCTAATTTGAATTAAGCGAATTGTTGGGATATGAAATATTTTTAAGAAAAATCTTTCATAAATCAAAAATTATTTTTCACTTTTATTCTTTTGATTATTTTTATTTTCAAACTATTCTCTTAAAAAATGTAAAGTAGTTAAGAAACCCGTTAAATAAAGGATAAATAAGAAGAAGAAAAAAACGTCAACCGTCCTCTTAAACTTTGAATAATTTACTTACTTTAAACTATAAAAAAAAAACTCAATAATACACTTAATATGAACTTAAAGGAAGTAAAAACCTAAACAAGTTTATTAAGTTCCAAGAAGTTTCTTTTTTCAAAGAAGTGGACCAATAAAAAATAAATTAATAAAACTATCTATCTAATTTATCAGTTTAATTTGATCTCGATTTGACTTTTTCTCTATTAATAACAAATCAAATAAAAAATGATCAATTTTTTTTTTAACGCCAAATCAACCAAATTAAACCACAAATTCAGTTTTTTCCTTCAATTTAACTTGACGATTTGATCTGTACACCACAAATTCCAAGTTCTAAACTTTTTTTTTTTTTTTAATTGTGTGTGTGAATGGAAATGGTGATTGTGAAAATTGTGGCATGTTGGGATTTATCCACACATAAAATTCATTATCAATAGGTGACAAAAGTGTAGCAACTTTGAAAGAAGACACTCTGTCTCAATTGACTTTTGCTCTTATACTAGTACTGACCTTTCTTTCTTTTTTTTTAATAACATTATTCAATCATATTCTATTTTCTTAATAATTCTACTCCTATTAATTAGTTAAATATTATTTCAACACATGAATATAATGTGTAAATTCTCTTCTATGACACAACATCTTCCATGGTAGAAACACATTCATTATCTTATATTCTTTTATTTCTCATATTTTTCATTATTTCCATCAATTCTAGGTTGAATTTTAGATCAAAAGATAATTGTTTGGAGCAAAATTACAAAATCAGAAGGGTCCGCGTTGCGAACCTGCTCTGTCAGAGTTTATTTTTGAGTTTTATTCATAAAATGCACTGGACAAGTGCGATTTACATAAAATGCATTTTATAAATGCGATTTATGTGTTATTTATAGAAAAATAGTTTCTGAACGCATTTTAAGTTTTTCATCGATAAATGAACTGAAATGGAATAAGTCCGTGTCACGTACTTGCTCCATCACGCTACTTGACATTTAGTTTAAAAAGCAAGGACATTTAAGTTTTTTTCCCACCCATCCTAGACTAAACTCTGTCGTTTTGAGGTTGTTTTCAACCCTATATCAATTCCTAAGCGTGAATTTTTAATCATTTACGCTAATTCATCTTAAGAACTAGCGCTAAGGAGAAAAGAGTAGGCTAGGGTTCAAGAGATTCAAGGTCGTTAATCTTCGTTGTTTGATTCTTCAGTCTTCATTCCAGGTATGTAAGGTCACCTAAAATTTTATTTTCGTGCCTAATCTATATTTATTATCAAAAATTCGAGTAAAAAATCAAGTCAATTTCATTCCTATGATCTTATGGAGAAATTCTAGAACCTTATCATGAAATTCTTATTATTCCATTATTATTATGCTAAGAACTTCATTGTTGAGTGTATCTCTTTAGATTCTTGAAGTATTATTACTACATTTACAAGAACCCTAGATGAGTTTTGATTACCATTCCATTATCATGCTTTAATTACATTGAAAAGTTATCCAATTCAAAGTATGAGTTAGTTTCAAGAAGTACCTCAACATGAGTTATACAAGTAGTCTATTTACTATACTATCTTTTGAGCATAACATATCAGTTTCGAAAGAGCAGTCCAGCTAGTTAAGGTATTTTGCATTACTATTCATCATACATAAATTTCAGAGTTTAAGGAAACATGACAGTTTCAAATGCATCATTTTATCAGTAAAGATCATGACTATTTTCTTTCTTTAAAAAAAGCATTACCAGTTATAAGAAAGCATTATCAATTTTGAGAAAGAAAAATTAGTTTAAAAAAAATATGTTGAGTCAAGGCTCCAAGTAGCAGATTTTCAATTTTTTCGTAAAGTGAGTCATTTTTACAGTTATTGAGCATAGTGCATATTTTGGGAGTATTATTAAGCATTGATGTGGGTACGAGTTCAGATAACTCCAACCCCATAAACTACGTAGCCAGCATAGGATAGGATTGTACTATATGTAAAACTCCTCATATGCCACTGAGATAGCCTAGTTTAGATGGATCCATAAGTTCAGCTTCGTCCTTTACCCTAGCAAGGTATTGGATGACTCTAGCAACGAGGGCAAGACGTTGTATCATCATGATGCTTATAGTGATGGTTGTCGGTTAGAGAAACTCCCCAAGATAAAGTATATATTATTTTCAGATACAGATTAAGTTGCATTTAATTATGCATTAAACCAGATGTTTTACTTATATTGCATTGATTATGTTACTAAGTTATATCCTAAGTTAAGTTTTTGAGTTGAACATCCTATTCTGAGTTTCCCTTTTGGCTATCTTACATACCGTACATTTCACGTACTAACGCCCTTTGACGCTACATCGTTTTATGATACAGATTCAGGTACCCATAATAGCAGACATTCAGTAAGATAGCTTCCCAACAACTGTTGGTGAGACCTCTTCGCTTTCAAAGGGCTCTAGTTAGTTAGTCCAGTTTATTTATTATTTTACAGTCAGGTAGTCGTGGGTCTTGTTGCGACATTCCCTATCTTCAGGATAGTAGAGGCTTTATGGACAGAGTTAAAGAGTCAGTCCAATCTATTCATTAAGATATTATAAGCATTATTAGTATTTGTATTAAAAGATAGTTTTTGATTTTGTATAAAGTATAATTGAGATTCTTTGAGTTTTATTAAATGTTATAAAAATTTACCTTATAAAGCTTTTGCATGCATGCTAAATTGTTTAGTTGAGTGTGTCAGTTATGCCAAGGATTCACTTAGGGACCAACAATGGACTTTGAGTGCTAGTCATGTCCAGGGTGTAGACTCGAAGCGTCACAAAATATTATTAAGGTAGGGTGAAGTGTAGGAATGTGGTCATGAGGTAAGTGTGGATGTGGGGTGTGTTTGACGGAGATAATTAATATGAAATATTATTTATGATATTTCATTCGTCTCAATTTGTTTGTCATGTTTTAACTTGACAACATTATTTAATAAAGTAAATGAAACTGAATTTTTGAACCTTATGATCTTAAACTAAAAATATGTCAAATATATCAAAATATTATTTAATTTTGTGGTCTTAAACATGTCATTTAGAACGTTGAAATTAAAGATTTGTCAAAAAGAAAATAACCTTTTTTTAAATTGACTAAAAAGAAAAATAAGATAAATAAATTAAAATAGAAGAAGTACGTGTTTTTGCCTTTCTTCCTCAGTTTTTTTAAAAAAAATATATTTTTCCAAATAATATTTTTCAAAAGTGATGATCAATTAAACATAAGAAAATTTTTAAAATATTTTCTTAAAAATGATTTTATTATAAAATAATACAATTCAACCATGTGAAGACAATGTAGCTTTTTTTGTCTATACGAAGTGACATAGTGGAAGACAACATGTAAGATTTATAATGATTTAGGGGTGACAAAACTATTTCATAAAAATATAGTAATTAGTCAAGTTCTCTTAAATTTAAGCAATTATTTATTAATTTAACTCATTTTAATTCGTCCAATTTAATTTATTATAAAATTAGATTGATATATAGTTGAAATGAATCAACAAAAAATTTTATGAGAATATTTTTTAAAAAATATTCTTTTTGTTTGATATGTTATGTAAGTACAAATAAAGAAATTCGAACTTGATAAAAATTGGACAAATTGAGTTAGTGACTTGCTTTTTGGCCTTTTTCACCGATTGAACTAGCCAATTTATTATTTTAATTTATTTTGACCTGCTCAAATTAAGTTCAACTATTATCATCACTAATAACGATACGTATCACAAATATCATTGTTCATATTAGTGTTACTAAGCATTTCAAATTATTTGAAATTTTAAAAGTTTTAAAATAATTAAATTATGGATAGTCAAAATTGGCTGTCAACAATTATTGACAACTTATCTCAAATCTTTCGATCTTCAAAGGCGAAATCAAAATTTAAAGTTAATGGATTCAAAATGTACCAAAATGCCCTTTAATTTTGTGACCTTAAACATCCCACGTGAAAAAAAAATTGAAATTAAAGTTTTGCCAAAAAAAGAAATGAGTCATATTGAAACAGACCAAAAAAGAAATAAAGTCATTTAAAAAAAACAAAAATTACCATATATTAGACTAGGAAAAGTTTTAGTATGACATGATATTTTCTTAATATTTCTTAATTCAAGAAATTAAGAGAGGGGGAAAAAAGGAAAATATTCCATGAAATAAGGAAAAAAAATAATATGCAGGAAGATATTTTTATTTATTTTCTTATTATTATAGTTATTCAATTAATTCTACTTTTTAGTTTTTTTTCTATCTTGAATTGTTTTAAAATTATAAAAGGACAAAAATAACCAAAAATAAAAGTAAACAAATAAGAAGAACTCTCTTCTAATATATTATTATTTCCTTATTTCATTTATCAAATTTTCCTTTTATTTTCCATCGTTTTTCTTTCAAAATATGGCAATTCTTATTTTTAGTAATATTTAAACCAAAAAACAATGTAGTATTATGCATGTAATAAACTGAATCGCCCTTGATCAAGAATGTCTACCTCGAAAGACAAAACTATTGAGAAAAACTGGGAGAAGTTGGTAGATACGAGACAAGAGATAGATCAGCGAGCAAACTATATTAAACAACAACAAGAAAGTAAAATCGATTCAAGAAAAGAAAGATTTGAGTTCACAATTGATATTTGGAAGTTGAAGGACAAAGAGGATCAACTCGAAGACATATTGGAGAAATCTGGAGTTCCTAAAAGAATGATATAAATCTATTTATTTATTTATTGCTTACAAGTTAATTAGTTTAATAGAATGTTTAACTTTTTCAGATTTGTTATTAGGAGTTCATTAAAATAAAGGAAAGTTTATTTTTAACTTTGAGATATCATTTATTGAGACTATTCAACT
Source organism: Solanum aculeatissimum (assembly GCA_038996855.1). Taxonomy (NCBI): domain Eukaryota; kingdom Viridiplantae; phylum Streptophyta; class Magnoliopsida; order Solanales; family Solanaceae; genus Solanum; species Solanum aculeatissimum. The sequence continues at coordinate 31,356 of JBCEWC010000642.1, read as the reverse complement.
CAACATAATGTTACTCTCTTTTCCCTTGGTGTTTAATACTCGCATTGGAGTTTTCAAAAAATGAGAATTTGTATTGTGTACAAGAAAAAACGCTCTCTAATAATAATTTTTTTATAAAACTCAAGACCTTTAATTAAGAGTGAAAAGATCCTATTGATCAGAACACAATTCTTATTGCTCTCGTTTCACTTCATTTATGATTATTTGTATTCTTTGGATATTTTTATCTATTTAATAAGCCGCTAGATTGAACAACTTAAGATTGTCGTGTCTGTTTCATGCTTCAACTACTTGAAGCAGATATGTGACTATTAACGTGTCTATTTAATGTACAGTGACTATTCACGTGTCTACTTAATTTTACTATGTCATTTCTATTAATTATTCTTCAGTTGTTGTGCCTATGAATTTACAATGTTGCCCCTTATTTTCCAATTGTTTCAGCTATTAACAATTTAAAATATAATTTTATATGTGCAACAGAGATTGGAACAAAATAAGTTATTTAAAAATAACATAAAAATATGCTATAAAGCCTATTTACAACTTAAAATATAAAAAATATATATATAAAATATCTACGAATGTCACATAAATCGAGATTTAAAAAAACACGTGATGGACCCGTGCTGGCACAAGCTCATGGTACTATAATAATTGATAATTTTAAATACCTAACATATAAAAAAGTTCGATTAATTCTCAAAATCCTTTAAGGCCACATAAATTCGAACGAATGGAGTGATATGTATTATTTAAAAACTATTTAAAAATATTATAAATTCACATAATTAAAAAAAATATTAAAATTATTGACTCTCCAATTTTATCTAAATCACATAAATTAAGAAAGAAAAATAATATCAATTACATATATATAAGTGTGGATAATCGGCATGCCTTGCTTAAGCAATCAACTAAGCAGACAACTGTCAATTGACGTGTCTGCTGAAGCAGGTAGGCCAACTCTAATCAATATCATTAAACTACAAACTCACAACACCTATTTTATGAAAGTTACTCACCATGCTGAACCAAACACCCAAATTACACAGCAAAAGATATCCAACTGCAAGTTTTTCATGATTGAAAGCAAAAGATTACCCAAACAGATAATATAGTTATGTTAATTACAATTTAATAATCTAGGTGCACCATCTAGCAACCAGATAATATAGTTATGTTACTTACAATTTAACGCCACTTTTGATGCTAAAATCCGCGTCGCCTAACTGCTAGCGACCATGCCTCAAGGGGATGATCAGTTATCATCATCGTCGTCAGAATCTAGAAAGCTAAAATTCATTTGTCCATCGAGCTTGATGAGCAACGTTCCTCTATTCTCCTCGGTCCATTCGATACATTCTTTCTTCAAAAGTTCTACTACCTGCAAATAGCAGCAGGTACTTTACAATAACAGTACCTTAAGTGTGAGTCTGGTGTCCGCAGCCTTACCCCTACCTTATGAAGGTAGAGAGGTTGTTTCTGATAGACCCTTGGCTCAAGTAAACCGTATCAAAATCAATAAGAAAAGGAAATATAACAGTGAAGAAACCATACAGAAAACAATGGGGAAAGGAATAGTAGCAACAACATACAATATGATAACCAAAGCAAAGAAAACAATAGGTAATAGTTAAGTTGAAGAATACAATAGTAGAAACTAGACCCCGTTAAATGGATCTAGCAACAAAAACTTAATATAAAAGAGTAGGTTAGACTAGTGTTCCATACCGAGTTTTTCAGCTTTGACTTCCCAACGCCATGTGCCCCACATCCAGTGATAACCCTGAACAACCTAACAGCTGAGCACAAGAAATGTAAAAACATATTATGAATCTCCGGCATATGCTCTATTCTGGCACAAAAAAACATCGTATACTTAAGCCATTAGCTGAAGATGCTTACAGCGTACAAATGCTCCAAATAGAAGGTGCAGTTTCAAAAGCCTCATTGCTGGTTTGACATGTTGCCCATGCAAGTCGATAGTTATTATGTTTTCTATGTTCTTGTTTCTGCAATGGAAGCTCACTTTAACATGGATATCTAATAGAGAAATGAAATGATATTAGAAATACAAAATAGATGTTGATCTGTTATACACCTAGCTGCAAATATATCCTGGCTAGCCTTCGCATCAGCCTCTTGAGCCTTTCTGTTGTGTAGCCTGCCCTGAAGCAGTATCCACATGAGAAAGAGAGAGAAACATACATTAGCCTACCATATAAATAAAATATTCAACAGGTACTGTTCAAGACATGTTTCAATAAAAACTGTATGGAACACTTGAGCTTATTTGTGCAAAATGAATCTACAGATGTTGAAGAGAAGAAATTTATGAATTTCATCAACTACCTTACTTTTATAAAAGGGAGGCTGGTGGTTGATGCTGTAAATAGGGCATCTACTCGACGCCAAATGAATAAGTTTTACTTGTCAAAAAAGGAGAAAGAAAGAAAAGCTTTTCAGTAGTAATTTCAGATTCACCATCAGAGGACTTCCTCATTCCTTCTCAAGAAACTACAGAAGGTATTATCCCTTAGCAACCAGAATAGATCCCGTTATCTCCTTAAAGTCAATATTTCAGACGAAGCTTCTTGGATAAAACCTCAGCCCTTAGCTTCCTATACATATATTCTTCCCTAATAACTAGGAAAATTCTCATAATTCACTAAATCAGACTAGATGATTTATTTGAGAACAAAAGAGAAAATGATAAGCCCTGCTAAGTTTTCTGGCAATCCCAAAATAAAGGAGACAAGGCGAAATGAAAAGGAAGAAAGAGAAAGACCAAACAAAAAAAAAGGAAAATAAGGATAAAATAATTTTTTTATGAAATGTACACATACATAGTGACACGTGTACAATACACAGTGCCAAGCCTCTCGTCATCTCGTTTCAGGGTGGCAATGCATTCACTTCCAAAGAGTCTTAAGGGTTTTAATAGGACCCCCACAAAATATAGGCGTATAACCTGATTTGGGGGTGTGGGGTTGTTACTTGTGCCTTTTTCCAATTTATATACAACTTGTAAAACTTTCAAAAGCTTTTTAATCAGAACAAGCACCAACAGTATGACAGTCTAGCACTAGCATGCTAGATACAACAGTAGCATTATATTAATATGCCTCAGACAATTACTATTTATAAAAGCGCCTCAAATTCGCTGAAACTACAAGAAGCAATAGTAAACATCGAAAATGGAGAGGAGTCAAAATTCACTTTATGAGGCATATTTGCTCCTACATTGGCATTACCTGATCCGCAAGATAAGCAGCATGTCCCTTTTGTCCATTTGAAAAAGCTGTTGCAGCCTGCAGCACAATGCAACTTTTTCAAGTTCTTTATTTGAAAAGCATATCAAAGATGTATCCAAACTTATTACATATCAGAAGACGTATCCAGAGCAAGAAAAACATGATGAACTTGCAAAATATGCATACCTTCTGATAATGGGATCTCATTGACTCCCAATGTTGCTTTGCAGTTTCCCTGAACAACTGATACTCAGCGCCCTCAGCTGCAGTACACAGATATTCACAATAGTAAAGAGAGGAACCCAATTTCTGCAAACATCTAAATCTTACAATATGCCCCACCGTGGAGGAGAGAAAAAGGACAAAAGGTACACATATCAACAAATAAAAAATGCCTGGGAAGATTCTGTGTTTTGGTGGCAACAGAGGAACTATGCCATCTCTAAATGGCCATTCAACAATATCATTTACTCAGAACCTATTCTGTCAGAATCAATTAAATTAAAGAATAATTTTAAAAAAAAACTATTTTGCAAGGAAAACTGACCGATTTGTACATGGAGGCATTCTCTAATAAGCAATCAGATCTCAACAGATAAATGTAATATGAAGAAAGGTTTAATCTGAATGAAAAAGTTTATATCTGAAGAACCAAGATGATAATAAATCTGAAGTCTCTGGAAAGTTTTAAAAATGCAAATTCATTCAAAATGATTTCATCTGACAACATCAAAATATGAATAGATAGAAATTTTCACAGTACCATGAGTATGCTGCGGTGGTGGAATATCATTAGGACAAGATCCAAACCTTTGTCCCAATGATGTCATTTTCTTCACTACATTCTTCCAGTTCATAGTAGATGGTTCATGTTCAGCACTCTTAGGGGTTGGCATATTAAACAAAGATTCCAGGATATCTTGAGGAAGTACTGTCCCAGAATTTCCTGCTGTAGATGATGAAGAATGTTCTGAGTTTCCAGCAGTAACTTTTAACTGATTCCTGAAACAAAGCAAATAATAATTTGATCCAGTAACAAGGCTTCTAGAATTCACTTCCAATTGAAGGTGTTAGAAGACCACATCAGTTGAGGCATGGGTAATTGGTCCTTCTTACATGGTGGGCAATCTTCACCACATGAGGTAGTTTTGGTATTGAGTCCAGCTCTAGGTGTCATGAGTGTTAAGTGTCCAACATAGGTGAAAGAAATGGGTTGTGGTCTCCTTATGTAGTCTTGGACAATCCTCCTCCATGAATTAACTTTTGGGATTGAGTTTAAGCCCAGGATCCATTTCTTTCTTCGCATAGTATACCAACTAAACCCAGCCCGACTCTTGGTTTACCAGATATTGGACCTCCATGTTATATTACCCATGGTCTGGATGTCGCGCATGCGGGGAGTGTTAGAAGTTCTTAAAGGATGTCGCGCATGCGGGGAGCTAAGTTGCTCGAACTCTCCAAAAATGTTGCCACACCCGTGCCGGATCCTTAAAAAATACACAATTTTTGGAGGATCCGACATGCACCCGTTGACATTTTTGAAGAGTTCGAGCAATATAGGCGGGGAATGTGAGAAGTTCCACTTTAAGATTAAACCAATCAATTGGGCTGGATCGGGCTGGTAAAACACTTAAACCGAATAGCCCAGGGGTTGGCTTGGGGTTCAGGGAGAGTGCAGGCCCCAGTAGACCAGCTAGGTACTAGCCCAAGTGTCAGTCCACCGAGGCACCAGCCCAGTTAAGTAACAAAAAACTTAGCCAATTAATCGCCATGGGCCAACAGCTATAAATAACCCAAAAGGCCATCCAACACCCAGATAAAGCTAATCAATATTTTTTTATTTTATGTACTTCTAGATCTTGATAGACAAGGTGCCACAAGACAGGTTGGCCTGGCCAATTTTGAAAAAAAAACCAATTATTTTTCTATTCAATTTATAATTTCCCCCAAATTGGTACAAAATGTAATCTTTTGATGTATAATTTTCTCTGCAACAAATAGAGTTTAAAATTAAAATGGTTGCACATACATATGAGAGTCTATGTTAGTAATGAAGTAAAATACAAAAACAAATATGGCCCCGGCTCACCAGGCCCGCCTAAATTTCTTAACAAGTAGGGGGCTGGCCATACACCCTTTTCTCAATAAAAGAATGGTCCCCAACCCACACCTTGAGGGCCGTTCGACCGGAACAAGAATTGACAAGGTTCACCCTCAGGGAAGGCGAGTTGGGTCTGGCCTGGCCTAGCCCAATTGTCATATTTAATCGATATGTGAGATGGATATTTGATCTCTTTATATGATCTTAAGCAATCCTAGCATTATGAGCTAGTTTTTGTGGTTGACTTAATCTAAAAGTCAATTTCTTAATAAGAGGGAACCCAAAGGCAAGAAAGATTCTTCCATCTTAATAACCCTCAGGGTTGGCTCGGTGGCAATTGACTTGAGCTTTGGGGTTTGCTCCCTTTCAAGGTCTCAAGTTCGAAACCCATTGGGTGCAAACAATTTCTGAGGACCATTGGACTGGATAAAACCTGAATTAACCATGGTGCACTTGCGGGAAACTCCTTACCGAGGCCTATGCACCCCCGGGATTAGTCGGGGCTCTAAGAGACTCGGACACCCGGTGCAAATTAAAAGAAAAGATTCTTCCATCTTAATATAGATAACACCAGGTAAACATAAAAATGTTCCAAAGAACCAAGATCAACATACCATAAAACCTTCAGAATGAGCACATTACTAAATCCTACAACTCATTTTATTTCATTGTGTTTCTTAAAAGTGACATCCTATTTCTTAGACAAACGCACGATATCACTACAACCATTATACTATTTCAAAATCATTTGTTCTACATTATTTTATTTTATTTTATTTTTGGTAAAATAACACATTCCCATCCATTATTCTCCGTGTCTCATCCTTTCTTCATTATTGCTCATACATATTAGTAAAAAGCTGGAAATTTCCCACTTTTGTTTCAGTAACTTATCAAGTTCGTGTCAGCAAGATGAAGTGAAAAGCCTTCTATGAATATCTACAGCCATAAATGAATCAATCAATGAACTACATCTCAAACACATAAAGCAATAAGGACAAAAAATCCAAATGATTTGTATAGGAAAAGCAGACTATCATTTTAGCCCCTCTAATCCTTACTTTGTTTGATCATTCGATAACATAAACCACAACTACTATGCCTCACTCCAGAAGAGTTGGGATCCGTCACTTGAATCCTCACTTCACCATTCAACCTCAACTCATGTCATCATCATACCAAATAAAACTAAAACTGAAAAGTAAGTTATATATATACAAAATAAATTGTAATTGTAATTGTAGTAGTAATAGTAATAGTAATAGTAATAGAAGTTCTCTAACAAGACTAAATCCCATTCCCCATTAGAACATATCACATATATGGATCTCTTTCTTCCATTGTGCCTTATCTTTAGCTAAGTCTGCATTGATCTTAAGAAATTGTAAATCTTTCAAGACAACTTCCTTTCATGTGAAATAGCATAAACCATATTATGCAAAATTATAGAGAATCCCTGCTTCAACTAACCATTTTACGAAGATAACCACAGAATGCAAATAGAAGCAAAAAGTGGTGTATGTTTCATATGGTAAATACTTACTAGCACCTTATGTTTATACTAAACCAAACAATTTAACCATAATAGTTTGAAATTGAAGTGAGAACCTAAATAGCTCGGACTCGGATGCGGGTGTCCGATATGGATTCAGATTTAAAGGTCGAAACCTTCATGATCAAATATTACAATTGGGGGGTACAGATCCAAATGGAAGAATTCGGCTAAAAATAATTCAAATGTCCAAAAATGAGCTGTAAAAATGTCTAAATTATGGTAGACTATTTGGAAGGAAATTAATGCACGAATTTTTGAGAGATTTTGAATCTGTAATTATTATTAAGTACAGATTTTTGGTGTAAAATAGTTTTTGCAAATGATATAGAGTCCATGACAGACTTCTCGAATTCACTGCACATTCAACAATGATATTGACATGTAAATATTTTTAAAGCACCTTTTGATTGCTGACTTTTAATACAAATATCTTTTAACAATAAAAATGATTTTACCCTAACTTTTGTTATGATTTCAGAAATCATTGTATTTGTTTCAAATTTCTCTCTCAATTTTGATCAAAGTACCAAAAACGATTGACCAGATACCGTACGGATTCCACACCCAAGTTGTGTCAACATGGGTGCAACACCAAAAGTGGAGTCCGAACAACTTAGGTGAGAAGACAGGGTTAAATAATAAATGAACGTATGGAAGCCATTGGTCTTTGCATTGTTGATTTAGCGTAAACATCGGGTGTCGATAAGCTTTTAACATTTCATATTGCATGATGTGGTAGCTTTATCAAGCGGAGACAAAACTTCACTTGCAAGACTGGAGTGACTTTCATAAATTTAGGGGTTGTTTAGTTGAATGGATGGGATTTAGCCCACCTTCTATATGGGATAGCTAATCTCATCATTTTAGTACAATTGGTAGGATAAGATAATCTTGGAACTAATTAATACCCATAGCCAAATATAAGATAAAGTAATTCCACATTTTATTCCGGGATTATCATCCTTATCCAACCAACCAAATGACCCTTAGATATCGTTATGCTCCATAATGATCTAAAGGGAGCATACCATTCTGCACTAAGCATTGAAGTTGGAGAATGATGTGTTCACCAAACTGGATTCTTCACCCAGTTCGCTAGTCCTGTATTTAATATTTAGAGGTAAGCATTTAGCTTTTTTTTAAAGTAAGATGGATGTCCATCTCACGCATAGGCAATATAGGAGCACAGTGCGGGCCCCATCCATCACTGCAAGTTCTCTTATATATCAATAAATCAACCCACCTAAGAGCTCCAAGGTTGGAAATAGGTTGTTTGAAAGGGAAAAAAAAAAAAGATGCCCTTAACCTGCACTCTGCTTCAGGATTTCTACACTAGACTGCAAATAATCTTACAGCTAAAACAAGGATTCTGATAACATCGGAAAACTCAGAGTAATTGAAAGGCACATGCCCTACTACTCAAAAAAGGTCTTAAGGTGAATTTTCTTGAAACATGAATACATGGTGTGATATCTGCAAATTACCTGCCAGGAGGCCCCCACAACCACACATTATCTAGAATGTCGCCTTCAGATGAATGAGAAGTAGAATCAGATGTCCTATCAGTAAACTGCAAGAAAATTGTCACTAAGCATCAAGTCATTTCTGTGCCGACCTCTGAAAACCAGACATTTATATTATCTGAACTAATTTAGCAAGACATTTCTACAGACTGTCAAATTTAGTGCAGTTGAACGAGAAATTTAACTACAGGAAGGCACGAACATTTGAAAATAAACTAAAAGAGATTTCCACTAGGTTGCCAATGGTTTTAAAACCACACTTTAAGACTGAACCTACCCCTATTACAGACAACTAAAAGGCAACTGCAAGATTTCTATTAGTTTGATACCATTTTTTCCTTTAACAAGCATAACGATATTCTACATAGACCACGTGTCCACATCCCCTAATTCTTAACATTCTACCGAACATTTGCCAAAACATTTTGGAAACAGAAAACAACCAAATCCCAACTACCAACACATTTGGGCTGAAAGGTGTTCATTTCCAATTTATACCATGCTTTCAAAAGACTAAAGAGGTATCTTGAGCTTAATAAAATGAGGGCAAATGGGGGCAGTCAATTACTAATTAAAAGCAATGAGCTAAGCATCTGACAATGTACTTCCCTTTTTAGTTGATAAGCATATGCCACTGCACTTCTTTTGCTCATCCAAAATCAAATGAATGGTAAAACCTTCAGTTTTTGGGAGCAATTTGATAATGTCAGTTTTAGAACATCAAAATGTTGAGAACTCAAGATTTAGGTGTATCAGATCAGTAGCTTAGCATCTGCACAGCCAGATCAGAGTTCTTTTAGTACCAAAAAAAGACATTAATTTAATAAAATGAACAATTGGCTTTCTTAGTTTTCCAACAATGCCTATTTCATGAGAAACCACAGCTTTTCCACCATAGGTTTCTTCAGCAATTCATGATATAGCCTCATCACTTTTGCTCCTACAGTTTATAGACCTCTATTTGCCCATTATACTTTTCGATAAGGAGGTAGTTGCCCATTTAGACTATCCCACTTTTTTATGAACATTTAGACTATAACACTTGCAAACTACAACATCAGAACCAAGAGAAAGAAAATAGGTCATAAGGATAAAGGGGAGATAAAGAGAATAAAGCTAAATAGTCTAGCAATCATAATTTGAAATTCTGGTTAGTATATAGGAGAATCAATCAGGAATGCAGACAAAAACAATAATGTTACAGAAGGCTAAATCACATATAAATGGACCGTAGAAGATAAGAAAATAAACCTACACCATCACTTGAATGATGAGACACTGCCTCCTCTTTCCAGTTTGCACTACAGTCGCTAAGCTTAGGTTGCTCAATAGAGGAAGCTGATAATTCAAGCAACACACTCAGAGCCTAGAAGAGAAGCACAAGCACAATTAAAGGAGAATCGCTTCAAAAGAAAAGTATAAATAGCAAACCTAGCACAGAAATAAGACACAAAGGACCAAATTATACTATCAGAATAATAGTTTAAACAAATCGCAGTCACCAATTCATCCACTGATCTTCCTCTAAAGTTTAAAGTCAGATGTCAAAGCACCAAGTTAAGATCATCGATCTACAATGATGAACTTTTTATGATTGCAATCCCAGGAGAGTCACATAAGCATAGGAAAGACTCAAAACCTAAAATAATACCACTATACTGTATGAAAGAAATACAGAGAGAATGGTCTGTCAAGAAAGCCAATGTGCCATGAAATGGAAGCCGATAAGTGTTGGATAGATCAGCTTCAAAGGCTTATACAATGCAATCTTACCCTATAGGATCCAATTATAAACACAATGTGAAAACATGAGTAATTATCAGATCTTCTACAGAAACTATCACAATGTAAGACTATGATATCTGAGTTATACAGTACACGATATATTTGAATGAGGAGAAAACAAAATGTATTCAAGCTTCCATAAAGCAAACAAATTTGATTTGAAACAAACAGATAAGTCAAACTATATATACCTTCTCAACTTCATATCCGCATTGACCTGCATTAAATAGAAGTTATAGTTACAAGGCCATTAACCAAGTGCAGGGTATCTCTATCTGTTTCTAATTTCATTTCAATATAGTTTTGCGCATGACCACACAAAAGTACACTTAACCTAAGCTTGAAGTAACACCTGATGCAGCAGAAATCTCTTTCAAATTTACGTGGTAGACATTGAGGTTGAGCATTCACACAACAGCAGAGTTACCTTTTTAGTGACCTAAAGTGACTTGTAGGAGATAGGTTTGTGGTTCAACAATTGCCTTTTTGCCAAAATGTAAGAGGAAGGCTACATCCAGTTTACACCTATTCACTCGCTAGGGCCTGCGAACACTTTTTGCACAGGGTGGTTCTCTGCTTCGACATGATTTTTATTTTTTTCTTCAGTTTAAAAGATAAGGAAGAAATATGCTTTACAAGTACCTTTGTCTAAATGTTTATATCAGCAAATAACAAAATTGGCAAGCTACTGAATTCAGTTATGATACAATCATGGCAATCACAAACGATATAGCACATATAATCTTCCATGATCAACACCACACCTAGACACGCATTTCACCTTCCACTGATAACTTAGTTCTGCCAGTTTCTTTTTTCTTTTCATTTTTACTTCTTTTACTAATTCTAATGTTCAACTGAAAAATGTCACTCACATAACACATCTCTGACGATGGCTAAGCTCAAATCAGAGTCCTCCCCAAGCATGGAACACAAAAACTGCTCAACATCGTCATTGCTCGATGTTTCATCATTTAATCCCTTGAACTTTGAACAACTCTTATTTGGAGTTGTCCTCACATAATCCTTCCCTATCATCACCGAGACTGTTCCAGTAGCAGCTACCAATTTCTTCGTCTTGGCCTTGCGCTGAACTGAGTTCTGCCTGGAATGACCCCTAACAAACACATCCGAGTTCCTTGAATCCAAGCTTGAACCAACATTTCCATTTGAGCTAGAACAACTAGTGATCTTATCCTCTTCCTTACACTCCACCATATCACCCAAAATCTCCATTGCTTTATTCAAGTCCACATTTGCCTCTTCATAAGCACATTTTGCTTCCTCCACAGATACAGAGCTAAACACATCCGTTAAAGCTGTCACAACACTCTCCCCTTCATCATTGCTATTCCCAGATGGCAAGGAACCGTTACCAACCCCAAATTGTTTACAAGCTTTCGATCTCTTCTTCTTTTTCTGATGCTTCATTTTTCTAGTTACTTACTAATCATATACAACAATTCCTACAAGATTAGCCACAAGACACACAATTTCCTTTTTCTAATAACCTCGCTGTCCGAGCCAGCTTGCTCACACCTCCCTCACAAGACACAATTTTGCTACAAACTATATACAAAAGATACACACATCATCATCATTCTACTACATAAAAGCTGAACCCAGAATCATTCATTTTACGAGTTTTCAGCTTCTGAGCAAAAAAGCAAACATTTCAATCAAAGGGAAAGGGAAAAAATTCAACTTATCTATAAGGAGATCGTGATTCAAAAAGCTTCTCAGAAACTGAAACTTTTCATTGAAACCCTAACTATATGACTCAAAAAGAAGATAATAATGATCAGCTCTTCGAAGTGCACAACAATGGAAGAAAATGGTACCAAACAAACACAAAAAAATGGAATTTTGGATCAAAAATATGGTTGACTTTTCCTCCGAATAATTGCAATTTCCAAATTTCTCCTAGTAAAAAGGAGAATCTGATGAACAGCGAAAAATTAGGGCAAGTGCAAATAATTTGGGGGAAAAGAAAGATCTGTGGGACCGGTACACACAACTAGGGCACGAATCGTGGACCAAATGTAGCCTCGCTTTTATCTATTCTTTGATTGGCGGATGATATATATGGATTCCTTAGGAATCCTACTTGAATATCAAATCAGTTTTTTACTTGAAAATCAACTCAATTTTTTTCTTATAAATCTTAATATTATTCAAGAACAATAAGAAATCTTCTCTCTACTTTTTCTTTTACTTTATAATTTCATACCGTCTTAAAAGACTGAAGGTTAAGTTTCAAGACTAAGAGACTCTACCGTCTTAAAGACCGAAGGTTAAGTTTCAAGGCTAAGGTATTATTTGTATTTATTTGTTAACCTTATGAAACTTGAGTTCGTTGCCCTTCATAGTTTGGCAAGAACTACCATTCATGGGTATTGGATGTTATGAGTCTTGAAGACATTATTAAAGATGAAAATAAAATATCAAAATAAGACTATACAAAAGTTGTGATATTCTTGCATCTATCATCTTGATAAAATTTTGAAAATTGAATATCTCACAGTCAGGGATCCACTAATTTTGTGGAAAAACTTAAAAGAAAGATATGATCACTTGAAGATGATCATACATCCAAAATCACGATATGATTGGATGCATATGAGGCTAGAAGACTTTTAAGTTTATTCATAAGTGTGATTCTGTTATGTTCAGAATCACTTCTTAATTGAAACTGTGTAGAAAAAAATAATTATATATTGATATAATAGAAAAGACGTTCTTCACATTTCATGCCTCGAATGTGTTGTTACAACAACAATATCGAGAGAAGAAGTATTATGAACTGATTTCTCATATTTTTATGATTGAACAAAATAATGATTTGTCAATAAAAAATCATGAGAATTAGCCTACTAGATCTACACCACTTTCTGAAGTGAATGAGGTGTATGTCTACCATGCTAGGCGTGGAAAAAGTCGTGGTCCTGATAATGGCCAAGAACAAATTTCTTTTCTTGGTGTTAATCACTCACCAAAGAAAAATCACAACAAAAAAGGTGTTATCAATGTGATAAAAGGGTCACTATACATGTGAGTGTAGTACTCCAAAATACTTGGTTGAGCAAGCATTACTAAAGAAGGAAGAGAAAAATTTTGAAGTAAATTTTATCTCTGAATATCATGTTAACATCATACAATTTGATGTAACAGATACTTCACTCAACTTGAAAGAAAAATAAATCACTTGATTAGTGATGGTTCTATGACTATGAAAGAATGAATAGATTTAAGTTCTATCACACCAAGAAGGGTAAGACATCGGGTTAAAGTCCTGATGCATCATGATAATAAGATTTGAGTTCAACCCTCATTGATTCATGGTCTAAGATATCTTTATATGAGTAAGACGTTGGGTTCATGTCCCAATGCACCATATTAATAATAGAATGATGACTAAAGCAAAATAATATGTTTTTGGTGAAAAGTCATTAAATATGTTCCATTGAAAATGTTTCATTCTCTAAAGTGAATGTGGTAGGAGTGCATAATGTCTGGAAAAAAGACAAGTAAATGCACGTGAACATGGAATGAGGTACTAAGCTATCATAAATTGATATGCTAAGATTATTGTGTTCCATTCTTGAAGAATGGGAACTTTTTTATAAGTGTTATAGATACAAATCCATTCTCTGAAGTGAATGTGATAGTATTCAATAAAATTTCTCAATATGAATATGCATTTTATTGTGATAGGATCACAACTCATCTCTAGAAGAGAGATAGAGTAATTGAGAAGAAATAAATATGAAATTAACTCCCCGAGTAAGAAATTTGAAATCTGCTCATGTAATAGTAAATAAGAAATTTACTAGAGCAAAGGCACATGTCATGGTAAACTTGAAGTTTACTTATTAGACATATATTGAAGAAATAAAAAAATCTTCAAGATTGCTCGTTCTCATGATAAGTTGATTGGATCAACTAATGTTGGGACTAAATCCCCCAAATTCTGAAAGTATAAAAGGTGAATATAGGTTTGTTCACCATCATGTGATATGTGAAATAGATATATCTATAAGATGATCACATGTGTATATATTGTCAACCTAAAGTTTGACTTTTGCAAAATTGTTTGTGCAAGATAATTGAGTTAAGAGTACAACTTTCAGAATACGTAATCAAGACAATTCATCTTGATAATATTGATAAATATCCAAATTGATTGACATTAAATGACTCAAATAAATGGTCAATCATTCCTTATGAGAACAAAGACATGATCTGAAATATGATAAATTGCATATAAAAATATACATCAAACCAATACATTATGATCAATTTCCCCCTCAATTGATTTATGATCAAGGATCATATGATTTCCATCTAATAAGTTTGGTATGCGGTATATAATTAATAAATATATACCACTATACATAAAAGATGGATTCTTCAAGATAGATTGGAATATATGTTAGTTTGTCTAACATAAGGGGGAAATAATAAGAAATTAAGAGTTGAAATACTCTTATTGAATGTCCCCGAAGGACAGAATCTATGACATGCATAAAACATGGAATTAATCCCAAAAAAGGAGCAAATTATCAAAGTGATCATAATTAAGAGGCAATGTACCCTTGAAGAGCTTATGACATGACACCTCATGAAACCTCATGAGAGGGGTGGCTACCTAAAAATAATGAAGTGATGAGATCTCAATAAGTTATGTCGCATTGCAAACTGATAAAAATGATATTTTGTCGATGATATCTTTGATATAATATAGCGCAATATTATAAAAGATTATGAGGATCTAAATTCTCAGGTATATTAAAACATGCTCTAATTATCAAGTGGAATGGTGCATCTTGGTAAGCGTAAAACTTATTTGACTTGCAATCTAGACACTAGAAAACATAATACATTTAATATTGAATATTGTCACTAGACAAAATTGATATGAAAGTATTTAAAGGATTTAAAATGCATGAAACATATGCAAGTTCTTGAAAAACTTATTTATAATCATCATATTGGTTAAAATTAATCAACAACCTTTCATATGCAAGTTGGTAACTTGAATTGAAATTCTTGAAGAGTTTTCAAAAGGTAATAAATTGTTTGATTAAAGAAGTTAAAACGAATAATTTGCAAAACTCTTTGATCTTAAAGATTCGTTCGAGTGACAGTGTGGTTGATTTGTTTACCAAATCTTTACCAATTGCAACTTTCAAAAAAATGGCACACAATATTGGGATGCGAAGATTCAAGTCTTTGGATTGATGTTCTCATCAGGGGGAGTTAATACACGATGTACTCTTTTTTCCTCACAAAGTTTTGTCTCATTGGATTTTTCTTGTAAGGTTTTTTTAATTAGGAATCCAAAATGTGTATTATTAGATATGTGTACTCTTTTTCCTTCACTAGAATTTTTTCCCATTGGATTTTATCTAGTAAGGTTTTAACGAGGCACATAATCTAGAAAATAGACATTCAAGGGGAGTGTTATAAACATATTTATATTAAAGTGAATGTCTATTATGTGGATTCCTTTAATAGTTAGGAATCCTATTTGAATACCAAGTCAATTTTTTCCTTATAAATATAAGAGTTTCCTTAATTGTAAAATACATCTGAATATTATTTAAGAACAATAAGAAATCTTCTCTCTACTTTTTCCTTTTCTTTTACTTTATAATTTCATAACATTATTAAATAAATATAATATTCATGTAAATAAATTAAATAAATTTCTTTTTAAATTTGTTATATTACATACTTTTTTTAACAAAATATTTTATAGTCAAAATTTTAATTAAATTCAAAGTCTTAAATATTAAAAAAATAATAATTTTTTTTGGTTTCCTTCATAGTCTAGATAATTATTTATATAGAATAGTGCTAAATCAAAAGTGAATTATAAATATAAAGAAATTCTATTCCACAAGTGAATCTTGAAACTAAATAAACAATAGATAAAATAATAAATTAAGAAAAATAGTGAAAAAACGATTTTGTCTGAAGGAGAGTTTTTTAATGAAGGGCAAAAAGTTCAAATAACATTTTTAAGGACATTCACGTTTTCAATATAGAAGAGATAACTATAGTTATAGCAAGTGGAGTCATTTTTGTTTGTATATGGCATTCAAAAGTTAATAGTTTATACAAATTTGAATAGTGCATGATTTTTTTTAAATGGAAAACAAATCACTTAAATTGAGGTTCGTGAATTTAATTAGAATTTCGTACCTAAAATGGATCTCTCATTATAAAAATCCCACAAATTATGGTTATTGTATCTGATTAGAATTTCCTATCATATATGACTTGTATTTCTATAGATTGATTATTTGAATTTTTTATTATTATAGTTATTTGATCTGTATCGATTGATTGCATAATTTTGTATATGTATCGAAAAACTTTTTTGATTGGTATTTGTATCAATTGACTATTAGAATTATTGAATATGTATTAATTGATAATAATTTATATATGTATCGAAAAATTTAAATTTCTTGATTTTTAGGTTGACTTTTGAGAGATTTTTCATGGAACTTGAGAATTTTAATGATTTCTAACTCGCTTTCAACGCCAGTTTAATGAGTTTTTCAACTATATATGAGTCCCTAATAATTAGTAGAACCTGATTCTAAACTCAAATTTTTAGATTTCACCCTTTTCGAAATTAATTGATTTTCGGATGATACTATTGAGACGCTCGTGGAATAAATTGAGAATTGTGATGGGTTATGAAGAGATTATGTTGAGGCATGTCTTATACTGAGGAAAGAGCTATTAAGTTGAATTATAACTTGTGTCATATTTCGAGAATTAAAAGAAGAACCTTTCTTTATGATTGAGCTACGGAGACTTTATCACCTAGTTATATATTTCAACTATTTATAGATTTTGCTTGTACTCATTTTCATGCTTCTGTATTGTGAAAACTTGTTGTGATGAAATACTTTTTTGGAAAGAAAATGTGACACTTTTAAAAATTCTTTGATCACGTACATATGGATGGCAAGACGATGGATATACTGCGATTGTATGTGAGGTATATGGTCTACGAAACCCTCGAGTCCCCTTAGCCTATGGAACCGTTGCTCGACGGGATTGCATACAAAATGTTGTGCGACAATCTTGATTCCACAACATCATTTCATGCATTGCATTGCACACATTGTACCAGTTGTATTGTTGTCTGATATTGCTTTACTTGTTATTCTGAAATTATGTATTTACTTTTATTCACATCGTTTTAGCCAAATCTACTGGGTACATATTATTTATATTCATCCCTCCATAGATTTCAGTCAGAAATTCCCCCAAGGCAGTTGATTGATTGTGCAATTAGCCTTTCTGAGATTCAGTGGTGAGACTCAGCACTTCAAGTTCCCATTGAGTGCTATCCTTAATTTGTCGTCTTTATTTATTTATATATCAAAGACTAAAATATACCTATTAAATCTAGTATTGTGATAAATGTTCTTTAAACTCGTAATACCAGATTTTGGAATTTGAATTGTATTATGTAACTTTGATTACTTATCTATTTATCTGCCTTTCAAGTTTACTTTTATTGTTTAGTCAAATTTTCTATCAGAAGTCATGATTTTATTTTTGGATCGTGACAATTTTATTTGCGATGACACCTTTACTTGGTGAATAAAATAAATCAATTATTTGCCCAAAAAAGAAAAAGTTTTTCAAACTCTACTAGAAAGTAGCAAGAATATTTTATTAATTGACCACCAAAATACTCAGCTGAAATACACAGATGAGGAGTGACAATTTCTTATTCTCCTCAAACAAGAACATATTTACATACAACTTAAACCATGCATGTTGATAAGTCCTCTATTATTTTCACATTTCATGTTCATAAACATGAAATGTAATAATCTCCATAAAAAGGGTAAGAAAAACTCTAATTTAGATGAACAAATGCATATATCCGATCGATGACGTGTACAATTCAGACTCCATCAGATACATATCGATTTATTTCTGATAGTTCATCATGAACGTGGTTAAGCGGCCAAGCTCCAAGATGAACTGTTTTCAATATCTAACAACACGCGACACACCAAAAAAAAAGTAAGCAATTGTTAGAGGATTTAAATTCTATAAATCCAAGATGAACGTAACATGTTCAAGGCAACAAGATTAAAGGATATTTTGATATATTTAACATAATTTTAATTTAGGATCACAAGATTGAAAAATCTTTTTTCTTTTCTTAAACTCCGTGCCAAGTCAAGGTCAAAACGGAGGGAGTACGTAATTACTTGTAATTATCCATAGTAAGTGAAATTAACAACATGAAAGATAAGACAAGTAACCTCCTAAAGAAGGTTAAATTGATGCAATGATAATACTAAAAACTTTTTTAATTCGTAATTTTTGTATAACATTTGTATATTTCTGTATATAAGCACAATATTTGTATAATTCGTTGTATAATTTACCGTATTTGTATATTTCGCTATACAATTTGATTCGTGCATGACTTTTGTATAATCATGTACAATGTTTGTATAAATTGCACGAATTATACACAACTCGAACTGTAATTACAGTTAGATGTTTGTCGCGAGTCGTAATTATTTCAAACTATAGTTATGTTAGCTAATTAACTAGTATATATTTGCTTATCTGCGTAATTTGTATATAAAAGATATTGAAAAGGACTTACTGATTGGAATTTTATGGAAAAAGAAACAAGCAGCAATGGCACAATAGGCAAGACAAAGAACCACTCCTTTCATGTAATGTGAGGTTCCATCCTGCAAGAGATTAGGAATATAAGAATTTTAAAAGAAAAAAGTTGAATATAATTAAGTGACTTTCTGCGAAAAAAATTCATAGTTAAGTGACTTTGAGGTTAAAAAAAAATCGAGTGACTTTCTGTAAAAAGAACTAATAATTGAATGATTAATAATAACGCGAAGAATCTAATATCATAATCAGTGGCGGAGCCAAGATTATCACTAAGTGGGTTCAAAATCTGAAAAAGTAGTTCACACGAACTAGTCGAATGAAGTTCAACATCTACAATATACATATAAGATTCATAATCAGTGGCGGAGCTAGGATTGTCACTAAGGGGATTCAAAATTTGAAAAAATAGTCACACGAACTAGTCGAAGGGAGTTCGACATCTACAATATACATATAAAAACTTACTTTAACCATTTATAAATAGTATCGTTTGTCGACGAAGGGATGAATCCCCTACAAAGAGGTAGCTCCGTCCCTGATCATAATGTTTAATGTTGCATCCACCTCTGAGTTTAAAGCTGAGATTTTTCTTTTCTTTTCTTTTTTGTCTTTTATTTATTTATTTTCTTATTTTTCAAAGATAGTCGCAGGTTGAAGTGAGTTTATTTTTTAGCTACCTATGTTGCTCAAACTCTTCAAAAATATCGATAAATGCGTGTTAAATCCTCTAAGAGGAGTGTGCATTTTTTAAAGATCCAATATAGGTGCGGCAAATCCTTAAAGCTGAGACTTTTATTATCTTTTCTAGCATCTTTTATTTATTTATTTCCTTATTTTTGAAATTAGTCAAATTGCAGGTTGAAATGAGTCTACCTATGTTGATAGGACTCTTCAAAAATGCTGACAGATGTGTGTCAGATCCTCTAAGAGTAGTGCATGTTCCAAAAATCCAATATATAGGTGCGGCATTTTTTTGAAGGATTCAAACAACATAATTAGCTACCACGTCAACATTAGTTCATATCAAGAGTCACCAATAAAGCTAGCAGGAGCGTGTCAGATCCTCTAAGAATAGTGCATGTTTCAAAAATCCAATATATAGGCGCGGCAACTTTTTTGAAGGATTCAAACGACAACATTAGTTCATATCAAATAATAAATAAAAGAACCTGTAAGGTGAAGGCAATGAGGATGATTGATAGAGCAAGACAACCAGTTTCCAGTATGCTAAAATCCAAATCCATATCCACACCAATTATCCATCCCATAATCACACATAAAGGTACCTAAAAATAGGAAACAAAAGGAGTTATTAGCTTTTAACTTATATACACACAATCGTGTAAGAACTACGTTGCCCAGACTGTTTAAAAATGATGATCGATGTGTCGGATCCTTCAAAAGTAACGCATTTTGAAAGATCTAACACCAACAACATCAATTTTGAAGAGTCCGAGCAATGTAGTGTTAAAGAACTTATTTTTTTCATTTCATTTTTAAGTGAACACTTGATGCTACAACGAAATGGTTACGATGTATACAATGTATATCAAAATTTCCCTTATAAATAAGTGGTGCTGAGAGTTCCTCGCGAGTCACGCGTTTTTCATCTAAACAATCATACTATATCGAGGATTCCAACAAGTTATTCATTAAAACGGTGATGCTAAAATTAAAAGGTTATCACTTTCTTTTGTAACAGATTAATAAAAAGAAAAGTATATCACATAAATTGATATGACAAAATATAAAAATCGAACTCTAGACACACAATTAGTGTGTGTGTGTGTATAAAGAAACAAATATGGCTAAAATTCTTACCACAAACATGGAAATCTGAGAAGCTGACCCCAATGCAACACCTAGAGATATATCCTGCATTGGTGTATATATATAGTCATATTATGTATTTATCGACTTAGTATAAATTCCGAGTAAATTCTTATTTTTTTCAAGCGTTAATATGTATCTTACCAACTTGTTCTTTAAAGCGAAGATGATGGATCCGGCATGTTCTGCTGCGTTTCCAACTATTGGCAACAATATTAAGCTTATGAAACTCACAGAAATCCCCCAAGAATCAGATGCAGCCTGAGATCAAATACAACAATGAACGAAAGAATTGCTATGCGGCGAATAATACATGAATTGTAAAGTAGGAATTTCTAATTTAAGAGCGTTTTCGCCTTTGGATACTCTTATATATCTCACATAAAAAGAATGACCTATGACCCCTTTCATTTTTTTTTAATTTCAGCTTTCCACGTGCCATGCTGATCACAAGATTGTAAAGTCTTCTTTATTTTCTTGAACTCTGTGCTAGGTCATTCTTTTTAGCAATGGATTATCGGCATATTATTTAAAAATTCTGTTAATTACGAGCAATTTAACGACAAGTTAGCTTACCTCAATTGTACCAACAACGTACTCGGATAATAGAGCGATGGTTAAAGTCATGCCAATCAACCAAGCAAATGAACTCCAAAATCCGATCACCGCCTCTTCATCTTCTGAAACTTTATTTTCTTCTTCCTCCTGTTCACATGTAATCAAAATAAAACCGTTTAATTCACAACATACATTTTTATAATACGTAAAAAGTTCACACTGTTCAGGTTATTTAACTTGTTTTTAGCAAATTACATATCTTATTTTCAGGTACGGAACAAGTTACATATAAATGATCGAAGTTCAATTACTTTCCAAAAACGGAACATAGGTTAAATAGCAACGTCAAAATCAAGCCGGCATCCGTGCATCATACATATACAGTCGGACCCAACCAAGTCTTAGATGGAATGGATTTTTCGTTTATATGTTATACATTCTCTACAATAACATTATTTCACTATAGTAGTCAAAACATATTCAAACAAAAAAACGTCGACGTTACATAGAATTAAGTTAGACGAAAACTTACCTGAGGGGATTCGAAAAATTGGCGGTGCGTCTTCAATTGAAAGAAGAGATAAGCAGCATATGCTATAAGCATAGCAATGCTACTAACTCTAGACAATGCCAATATTGAAGTTGTTACATTATTATTAATGTTAATTGATGGCCCCAAAGCTAATCTATACATCAATGGCAACATATGGCAAAGCAATCCCAGTAGAAGGAGAAGTGAGTTTACATCAGCTTGTTTCTGTTACAAAATGAAAATAAAACAAATGTCAAACACCAAAAAAAAGATTTTTTTAAAAGCTAATTTGGTATTAAATTGCTCGTAGAGAACAAGTTTTTTGATAATTCATCGCGAATCTGTTGTAAAATAGGATTAGCGATGAATTATTAGGTTCCTATAAGATAATACTCCCTCTGTTTTAAAAAAAAAGACCTAATTTGACTTAACACGGAGTTTAAGTAAATAAAAAAAGACTTTTTGATTTTGTAGTTGTAAACTAAAGTTATGATCTTAAACATGCCACGTGGAAAGTTGAAATGAAAATGTTACAAAAATGAAAAGCCCGACGACTTAGTTTATTATATATACTCTTAAAGTATTTTATAACAAAGTCAGACACGTCTTTTCCAAGGTCGAATATGACAGACATTGATTTCATCATCCCTTGGGTAGGTTAATGAGCTTTTGAACAATTGGATATGAGCGAACTCCAGAAACATCAGACCGTCCTGAGCGGAAACACAAACACAACTTATACATATATATATATTGAAGTGCAATCTTACCCTATCAAATCTTTGTTCCTTTTTAATGTTGGCAAGTCCTCCACAAAATAGAGAGCTTCCAAGAACAAGAAGTAAGTTGGAAAGAATGGATCCCAAAAGAGAATACTTTAGGACATGTATTTTCCTTTGATAAAGTGCAAATAATCCTATTATCAGCTCAGTTGCGTTGCCACACGTTGCATTAAGTAGGCCTCCAACTGCATTAAATAATAATAATAACAACAACAATAATTAATGCATCATTATCTTTTAATTAATTACTCCTTCCGTCTCATTTCAACTTAATTTGTGAGGTAATACACACATTTACAAAATACTTTACACTATTGGAAAAAGTTTCAAACATTTATCTTGAACTTTGAACAATTCAACTATTTTGAACAATGAAAAAAATCTAAAAAATTGGGACGGAAGGAGTAATATACTATCTCTCCGTCTCAATTTTTGTTGTACTTTTCTACTTTAATTAGAAAATTTGTCGTAAGATATAATCTCTTTCACATTGAATATTTACTCTATTTATGTGTCATGAAAAATCCTCACGATTGAGTTTTTTTTTAAATTATATCTTTCAAGAACAATTACTACTAGAGTTAAACAAAATAATTGTATATATATTTTTCTTTATAGACGTAAAAACAAAAGCTAAAGCAACCGTTAAAATGAGACGGAAGGAGTACTAATCAAATGGTGCAAGGAACCAAATGCTTACCTGTTGGACCAGTGAAGTCAGCAATTTGTCTTTTTTAGTTTTCAAGTGGAAAGAAAAAAAAAGGAAAAAAATTAATATTTTTAATTAGGAATTTTTGTCATAAAAATAAAATAAAATAAATAAAATAATAAATAAATAAATACAACTTACTCAGTCAAGAAACTGACACGTTCAGCAAGAGGTGCAAGTCCAAGCAAACTAAAAGCAAAAATCCATGGCTGTTCATCACATGAAAAACACAAACAATTACATTTATTTGGTCATAATTATTCAAAAAAAATTAAAAATATTTCGAAAAATTATTAGTTATTATTAAAATATTTTGAATTACTAGTTATTATAAAAGTATGTTAAAAGTGTAACTATGATCATTATGTGATCGTCGAATGTCAAAGGCGTTCTTAGGGTGATCTCATAGATCCTGATTCATATGAGAGTATGATCAGTCTGTGACCCTCGATCCTTAGAATGGATAACTAATTATGTACTATATCACTTATTGAACTATAAGTTCTATGATCGGTTTGTGACTCTTGGATGATGCCAAAGACGAGGGTAGATTATAGGATCGGTCCAATTTTTTTTTTCACATTTTGTTCAAAAGAAAACCTATATTCTTAAAAAACATTCAAAGAAATATATATATATATAAACTATATGAAAAATATACATATTCTCATGTTAATACATTGATCAAAATATATATATATAAACTATATGAAAAATATACATATTCTCTTATGTTAATACATTGATCAAAAAATATAATTTAAAATACTAATAGAGTATTGCATAAATCAAAACACAAAGAAGTATATAATATAATAAAATAAGCAAGAATTCATAAACTATATGCAAAATATACAAATTTTCTCATGTTAATACATTGATCAAAATACTGATAGAGTATCGCATAAATCAAAATAGAAAGAACAAAAAAAAGATACTAACTCTTGCAAAATGATAGTATTGAGCCAAGATTGCCAAAGGGATAGCTGGTAAGAGCAAGCAAAGCTTTGTTCCTAATAAAACTTGTTTAAAATTAACCAAAAACATCCTAAAATAATTTTGTGAATTTTTTTTCTTCTTTTTCATAACAATTATTTCTTCTTCATTTTTTCTCTCTAATTCTTCCACCCTAATACTACTCTCCAAATCCCTTAGAGATCCCATTTTTTCCCCAAAAAATACAAAATTAAATGGGGAGTTTTCTTTTTTTTTTAAAAAAATAAATAAATAAACTACTAGAAATTTGTTGATTTATTCTTGAGATTTATTTATTTATATAGAGGACAAAGAAATGGGAGTTTTGGGTGTTTTTGAAAGTGAAGTTTCCTAGAATTTTCCTATTTTTTTAATTTTTTTCTACATGTTTGCATGAACTCCACGCAGTTTTATGGCATGGAAACAAGTGCTAGAACTCTATATAAAGTAAAAAAAATAAAGTACATTCACTTGCTTTTTCTTTTTTCTTTTTTACTAAATTTGGGAATAAATTATGTAGGTTTTATTATTTGAGTACTATGTGAAATAAAATCATTGAAAAAAATAATTTAATTATTGAGTGCTCATGACACAATTTATTTTATGGTACGTTAGTTTTTTCGTGTGGAGAACTTTTCATGTAAGAAATAAATATTTCTCACTTACATCATCAACATTATTAAATTTCTTATTTATTTTATTTTTGTTTGAATTAAATGGATTTAGTTGATATATAATGATTCAATAAGTTATGATTATTATTAAGTTTACAATTTAAGATGGATTTTGTACATTATAATATAAAATGAAATATAATTTATTTTAAGTTATATGAATTATAATATACTTTGAACTTTTTGTGTTATAATATTGACTTTATAAAACATATTCTTGTGTTCATTTTCGACTTGTTTTATGAACTAATTTTGCAAAATGTCAAGCCTCGATAAGATTCTATATTTTGTATTGAATTAATAAATTAGTGGTACATCAGAAATCCAATCTTTTCGCATTTTCTAAAGCAAAGGAAAATTATGCAAGCTCCCGACACAAGGGCGAGTAGCCGTGCCGGTTCATGCTTAGTCAGAAGGAATAATTCAATGGAGTTCATGGATTTATCTAGGTCAGTTTATGGGCTAATCAATAAAGGATTTTTATCTTCGAAATCCACTGGAAAGGGCAATGCAAGAGAAATCATACAAAAATGATCGGATCTTGGGACGCCCCGAAAAATGCGTCCGTAATGTTTTTTATAAGGATAATTTCAATTATGTATCAAAAAGTTATTAGTTGATAAAAAATATAGCTAAGAAAATAATAAGATGGGATGTAGCCAAATTCGCTTATTTAGACACGATTTATTTCTATTGAACCACGGCTAAATAACGTTAATTTTTATTTCTTATTAGCTATAATTTGATCATGGAAAAATATGTATATATTTTTTTGTGATAACTAACTGTTAAATAGTGCATATATAATGCATTAATGTTGTATAGATAGTGCATAAACATGTATGAGTATTATATAAATGGTCTATGAACATGTATATATAATATATAATTAATTTTGTAATGCATCGATATTTGTATAGTCATGTAGTGTATGTGTAATATATTGATATTATATGAATAATTATTTAGTGTATATGTAATGTATCGATATTGTATAAATCATGTATCAATATCACACAAAATGGTACATAGAGATGCATATTTAATGTAAAAATAATTTTGTAGTGTATATATAATATATAGATATAAAATAAATGTGTATAATTATGTATCAAATTATATAAACAATTATGTAATATGTTAATATTTATTTGACTATCATACATTCTCATCTTAATACATAAAAAAATAAATAAAAAATAATAAAATGATAGAAATATTCATTTTTCCACGGTGAAATAATTAAAAATAAAAAAAAGAGCAACAAAAAAATTTAAATAACAAAAAAAGTTTTTTTGTAATATCGTTATTTAAACCATGGCTAAATAGCAAAAAATCTTGGCTAAATTGCATCAAATATGACCCTTTTATCTGAATTGAATTATTTTGAATAATTTTATAAAATTAGATCAGAAAAGACAAACAAATGTTATGAACTGTCACCTAATGAAGCTTTTATAGGGCATTTTTTAATTTACTAGTTAAAATAAAATTATGTAATTAAACATGTGGAGTATTTCTAATAACTTAAGTTTAAGTTTTAGATAAGATTTAATCATTTACTTGAACAAAACATCAAAACAAACTCAAGAAGTAAATACAATAGAAGTTTCCTTGAATTTTCACAAATCACTCTTTAGAAGAAACAGATTTTCAGTACTTTCTTGCACTAACTTCTACAATAAAAGAAGAGATATATATTAAGAAGTTTCCTTTGCTCATTTGTTTCAACTCAAATAATATTATGGGTTATTCTCATGTTACAAAGCTTACATTTTGATGTGACTTCCTTGAAAATGAACACATTGAGTTAGGTTTAATTAGTGTATAGTAGTGTCTAAATTTTATCGAATTTAAATTCATAAAATAGTTTGGACTATCTTTTAAATTTAAGATATGTTAATTTAATATTTGTTAATGTAATTGAATTAAGAAGAGTTTTTATAAATCACTATATCAGTCGTAGTTACGCTTTACCTATTTATTGTTCGTAGCAATATATTGGGTGCTAGTGTCCATTGTATTAGTTTTCAGAGTGAATACAATCAAAATGGAATTAAAATAAAAATAAAAATAAAAATACAGAAGTGTATACAAAGATATTTTAAAAAAAATGAATTTATATTCCACTAATTTATAAAGAATGACTTAGGAAAATTATTTTTTCTAAGTTCTCTTCAACCTCATCATCCCACCCCCACCCCATCTCATCACCTAATTAACCCAAATGCCCTCAACCAACCACCTCACCACACCGCCTTGACGAGCTTGGGACACAACTCGAGATCTCCCAATTTTAGACTCGCCTTGAATTTGCACCCGATCCGAGAATTCACCTCAACCCAACCTTAATCAAGGATTTGGCGCTATACCGAGATGCAATCATAAGTCGAAACTCAATCATAAACTGTAACCCAACATCTGACCCCAATTGAGACTCTACTTTGATCCCATACAAGTCTCAATTCCGAATCAACATAAGAGCAACTCCCCGAGACTCGACCAAGTTATGAACTGGTGTCGAGGTTAATTAATTTGGGGTTAGGATTGAGGTTTAACTCTTAGGGTCAAGATAGAATTATGGGTTTAGGGTCGAGGTTAGGTCTTGAGGTTGGGGTCAGGTCTGGAGGTTGAATCTCAAATTCATAGATCAGAGTTAGCTATCAAGTCTCGAGGCTGAAATTGAAGGTTAAAGTTGTGTCTTGGATCTTGGGGTCAGGGTTAAATTTTATGTTGGGGGCAGGTTTTTGATAAGGGTTGAGTTAGGGTTGGATCTCAAGTTATGTGGGGTTAAAGGTCAGGGTTGGGGTTGGATCTTTAGTTTTGTGGTTGGGCTATTAAGGTGAGCTCTCGAGGTCAGGTCTAGTCTCAAGTCGGGTCCTGAGGTTGAGGTTGGGTTCGAGTCTCTGGGTCGGGATCAAGTCTCAAGTAAGAGGTTGGGAGAGGCTTTCCAATGTTCAAAATCAGAAGCTATATATTTAAGGCAATGGAAGAATAAAAATACAACAATCTAGCCATAATCAAGCTATTTTTTCTACTCTTAAACAAACATTGTATTTTCGCTATAGTGATTTACTTATTACTCAGAGAAAAGAGAGAAGGAAATATTGTGGTGAGGCGTTATATCAAAACAAGAGATAGACTAGTTGAGAAGAAAGCTGGTGTGCATATACAACATACCACACAAAAAAGAATCACTACAAAAAACAAAAAACTACAAACTTCTTCACTAATATAACACAAAATTTATCGTACCTAATAAAATTTATCAATAATTCATTGCTAATAAGATTGATTTTTTTTTTGTTAAACTACATCAATCTAACCATCAGTATGTGGATGACAATTCACAGGGTACAACAATTTAGTACACAACTTCACTTCCCCTACAAAGTCTTCCAAATTAAAATTAGCTAAAGAAATTTGACATCTCACATAATGAGTCTTTTTTAGAAGATTTGTCTACCTCACAAAATGTTCTATCATGTCCCTTTCTAGAGTTGTTACTAATGTTAAGTGGTGCTTCGTAATACCAAATTTGTGGTGGTTGTTATTAATGTAAGAGGTTTTTGGTTCGCGAACAAAGTTATTCCAAGATTATAATTTTATTACTAATTTATTTCACCTCTTAGGTGAGTTAAAATAACATTAATTTTGAGATATAAAAATTTCCTAGGATTAGTTATACTTTCAAAATAAAAGCAACCATAAAATTTGCTTATTTGAAGACAACATTAGTTATGCTCAACCTAAAGAAGTTGATGTTACGATCCAAGATCTCACCCTAGACGTGATATGACATTCAGAACCCCATTAGTCCAAGAGTACCAATCAACCTGCTTAACTCAGATAATGCAATACCAATACCAATGCGGAAGGTAAGGCCCATTTCAATTAATATTCAAAGAGTTCAAAAGAGGCAAATCGATTCCACGATATTAATAAGAACACCAAATCCAACTAACCATTAGGTCTATAAAACTTCTATTAAGAAAATAAAATGTCTACATTGGACATGGTCCCGATATACCATAAAAATCCAAAGGAAAGACTGATAAAAGAAAGAGTTCATTTTTCGAAAAATGAACACCGAATTGATTGAAGTCTTACGAGCATGTTGAGTCTTGGGAGGAACATTGAATACCGAATTAAGTGAGGAGATGATTGAACAGTAAAATCTAATTTTTCCCTATTGTCTCGAAAGAGGACTTGATGTTATTAATTGTGGTTCCACTAATGAGATGATCTTTACCCTGATTAGATGGATGTGGCAACGTCATCACTTCGTTGTATCAACACCGACTCATAGGTGATAGTTATCGGTTAGAGAAACTCCCAAATTAGGACATAATAGTACTTGATGTGAATGTATTGCATATATTGTACACCCTTGAGTCTTTTGTGATCTTTATCGAGTTTTCTTATCATCTTGAGTTGAGTACATGTTGAGTTTATGATTTTTCAGCTATTTTATGTATAGTACATTCCACGTACTAATGCCACTCGATGCTGCATCATTTCATGATACAGATACATGTGCTAGAGATCGTCAACAGGCGCTCCGTTGAGATCTATTTCATTTTCTGACAGTGGTGAGACCTCTTAGCTCCAGGATGCATTCTATTTTCTATATCGTCTTTATTGCTTTCTAGAGTATTGCTTTTCTTAGAGGTAGTCATGGACCTGTCATTGACACCATCTAGACACTAGATTTAGAGGCTTTATAAATAGAGATGAATTATTTTGATGTTCTTATTTACTTGACTTGTCCCATGTCTGATTATTCTTTTGATAGTCGACTGATTTAGAGTTAGATTATTGTTTTAAATTATTATTTCATTTTTTATTAATTGATTAGCCCACTAGACTATTGCTTATACTTCTAAATTGAGTCTTCTAAGGTAAGATTGATGATGTGATCATGCCAAGTGGTTCCCTTGGAAATCAGTAATAGTTTCTGAGTGCCGACCACGTCTAGGATACCTTTTTGGAGCATGACAATGACTATACAATATAGCTTGCCAAAAATCATAGAACGTATACACTGACTATACAATGTAGATTACTTATACATGATCTATACATTAAATATACATTGTGATACACTCAAAAACTGAATATAGCTTGACTATACATGCTTATACGATGAATGACTATTTTTTTGATAATTATTTTGACCGAATAACCTTGCACTATAATTATCCTTTTATAAAATTCAAAAGTGGGGCAAATGTCTCAATTGAATACCTAAAAGAAGTTGCTAATAAAGATGTTAAAC
The DNA here is from genome assembly GCA_038996855.1 of Solanum aculeatissimum. Classification (NCBI taxonomy): domain Eukaryota; kingdom Viridiplantae; phylum Streptophyta; class Magnoliopsida; order Solanales; family Solanaceae; genus Solanum; species Solanum aculeatissimum. Next base: position 1,112 of record JBCEWC010000642.1, on the reverse strand, counting down.
AATCTTTTATTGTATTTTTTAAAAAAAGTTTGTAAATAATAATAATAATAATAATAATAATAATAACGTGACATGGCATCCCATTAGGACAAAGGAGTATATTTTTAAAAAAATAGAAATAGTTGGATGATATTAGAGTCCTAAAAGAATAAAATTAATAAACATGAATGACTATCTAATAAATTTACTCTGAAACTGAGGCATAATTATTATTGTTGACAAACTAATTTGATATTATAGTCCTGCTTATTATTACTATTTAAAAAAATAAATAAATTATTATAGCATTAGAGATTTTCTTTTCCAAAGTCAACTTTCTCATGTCTTACATAAGTTTAAGTCTATTTTATTTAGATTAATATATGGTATATTGAAAGAATATTGTATTTACGATGACTAGAATGAAATATTATTTAATTGTGATAATCGGAACAAATGTCAGCAGACTAAAAACAACAACCATAAAAACTATTTTCCTGCTAGGCTGTGCTGGTTTCATCAAAAACATTCTGTTGATTTCTTTGTCATTTCAATTAATTAAATATTTTTTGTACATTTTTTTTATCAAATAAATTAATGCCTTTAGTCTGCAATGTCAACAAGAAAGTAGGAAGATTAAATTATCTTTAATTTTCAGCTGGCTAATCCAGTTATGTGCTTTAAATTATAATTTAGGATAATTACACTCACAAACTACTGAAAAAAATTATTTACACAAAAAATAATCTACTTTTTTTAATTATGAAAAGTAGCCATCCGGCTGACCTTTGACTATTTGTTACAATTTTAGGCATTCAACCCTCGTTGTACAGACATGTATAGTCAGTGTATATTTGTGTATCATAATGTATATTTAGTGTATAACTTATGTATAAGTAATATACATTGTAAAACAGTGTACACTTTCTGTAACTATAAGATTATTTTCCCTTTTCAAATGGATTTACATGTTTCAAATCTTAGCCTAACTGGTTTGTTGATATTTCAAGCTTAGCCTAACTGGTTTGTTGATATTTCAAGTCTTTAAAGTCATACTATTCCTCAACTTGTCAATATCACAAAGTTCTTCTGCATCTATTCTTGGTAGTAATGAGACAGACAAACTTGCACTT
>JBCEWC010000641.1:0-51915 GCA_038996855.1 Solanum aculeatissimum | reverse complement strand
TCTTTTTTGTTACTGGTGTAAATGATTCCTCCGTTTTTCCTTTTGATGTGCCTGCAACACTAAATAACTTGTTAGTAAATTGGGTTTTTTGGTCATGCCACATGATTTTCACTAGCTTTAATGAATACCAAATGCACATCAAGTGACTTCTACATACCAATAAATGACTTACACATAAAGACAACAACAAAGAAATTAACAGGAAAAATAAGACACTTCCAATAAACTATTAGATCTTATGAACAACAGGCACAAAATGAGAAAAATTAGAGAGGACTAAGGCCAAAGTAGTGATGGAAAATTACTTATGATAACATGTAAAGAACTTACACATGGATCTCTCTTTTGTTTTCTAGTGCGAAAAGCCCCGACAACAGTAAAAGAAAACTAAATTGAAAAGAGATCATGACATTTAGAGGCTAAACGGTGACCATATTTCAAAACAAGAACAAATGTTAAACAAGAAAAGAATCAAGTCATAGATTAAAAATTTTCATCTTGAATTGATAAGCTAAACAGAGAGGTTTGGCAAGGAACTTAACAAAATTAGAATAAAGGCACAAAATGAGAAGACCCAAGAGCAACTAAGGCAAACAACAAAGGAAACATCATATAAGAACTTGAACTAAACCCGTCATAATCTTCTGGTAACATAAGAAATGCACTAGTAATCATAAAAAAAAATTAGACAGATTTCCAAATGTTGACATAAAACGAGTGAGATTTAAAGAAAACATGAACTAATCAACTTCAGAACAAACCAAAGACTTCAACTAAATCTGGATAATAAAATTATATGCGAATTTGTTTTAGATATATGGCTATGAATGGTCATTTTCAATCATGAAAGCAAAAATAATAGGGAAGTAGAAACAATTTAAACCAGAAATCATCAAAGAAATATGTTTATAAACTCAATATTCAGAAAAAATATGCAATCTTTATTGAAAAGCAAACACTCACAACATTTATTGTGCGATAAGAAAATTCATGCGACAAGTATCAAAATTAAAGGAGTATAAGATGACTATAACCTCATCTTGAACACGAATCAAACTCAAATCAACATGGAAGTTAAAGGACTTAAATAGAAACCACAAGAAATTCAATCATATACGAAAATAACTCAACATAATCAATAAAAATGAGTTAATTGAGAAAAAATTTGTCACGCCCCAAGAGGGTACCCTTGGCGTGACCGGCACTCAGAGACTATTGCTAGCCTCCAAGCAAACCACTCGACCTCATTACATTTGTTCAATCATAATCTAATAGTGGAAGACATCAATGATGAAGAATACTCAAGGAAATAACATGATAAATTAATAAATCAAAGGCCAAAGGCCAAACAATCTATCCATCGAACAAGTAAGACTAGTGCGAAAGAAACTAGTCAGAAATAACATCAAAACATAACTCTAGAGTCTAGTCTATTAAGCCTCTAAATATCAACCTAACTGGTGCCAATGACAGGTTCATGACTACCTCAAAATAAAATAAAATAAGTCTAAACTTAAAGCTAGAAAGAAACATAGTATCCTCCGAAAGTAGGGGAGGACTCCCCAAATCAACTGAATGTAACTAGGTTCTCAACGGAGCGCCTGTTGATGACCGCTAGTACCTGTCTCTGCATCATGAAAGGTTGTTTGCCCAAATGGGTGTCAGTACGTGGAATGTGCTGGTATGTAAAATGGTAGAATGAAACATGTAAAGGCAGAATAACATCAACTCAAATGGCTCAATTCAAAAAGTAAGAAACTCAGTCATCAAGTCAAAAGTCTAAGGTAAGAATGAAGTTTAAACAAGGACCACTCATATACCATCTCATCTCATCCACTCAAAGGACTATCAAGACCTATTTGGGAATTTCTCTAATCGACAACCATCACCTATGAGTCGGTGATGATACAACGAAGCAATGTCATTGCCACATCTATCCAATACCTTGCCAGGGTAAAGGACATCCCATCAGTGGATCCACAATAATAACATTAAGTCCTCTTTTTGGGACAGTAAGAAAACATCTTATTTTACGATTCAATCCTCTCCTACACTGACAGTGTAGTTATTGAGTTTGAGTTAGATTTACTCATACTCAATTCAGTTCTCAATACTCCTCCCAAGACTCATTATGCTCATAAGACCTCCACTCTATGCTTAACTCATTCATCTAGTCTCATTAGACATTCGTCAACTCAGTTCATCACATCAATCATCAATTCTTTGGTTACATTCTTTTAAGGTTCAGTTCTTTACTCATAAAGACTCAATCATTCATCATTCGAACTTATAGCATTCAAGAAACAATAATAGTGTTAAAGCATTTAAGGATTCTATAGACTCTTTAGGTTTAAATTTTACTCATGCATACTCATTCAAATGCAATATGTAAAAATAACAAGAAGTCAGTCTAGGGTTTATGTAGAAAATCAAAACCATCAATTTCTAGTATTTAATTCATAAAAACTATAATTCATGTAAAATTATATAGATATACATTAGAATTTAAGAAATATCTTCACGAAATATCCATGGAAGACTCAATTCATCAACAGTTCCATCGACTCAAGTAATGGGGTACATGAAAGAACAAAATCCATGTTTTAGTTAGCCTTACATACCTGAAAGTTTGAATGTTGGAGTAGCTTAGAAGAATCCTCAAGTTCTCTCTTCAAATCCTAACCTTTTTTTCTCTTGAAACCTTGTTCTATGTTGGAGATGATGATTTAGCGTAATGTTACTGATTAGATATGTTTTAGGACTTTATTTAAGTATAAAAAGTCGAGTCTACGCTTTAAAAGGGTGAAAAAAGACTAAAATAACCCTTTAGAAAAAGCTATAAAAAGTCATCCACGAGACCCTTTACGGCCCGTGTAACGTTCCACGACTCGTGGGTCACTTTCATAAGCTTTTGAGCATGTTTTTTAGATTACTGGAGCTTTTCACGAGACCCATCCACGGTTCGTAGAAGGCTTTACAACCCGTAGATGGATTCGTGAGGTCTGGGGCTAAAATTTGAATTTCTAGACCTTTCCATGAAACCTCACTTTATGGGTCGTACTTTGATTCACGACCCATATGTGGTTTTGTGGAACTACTCTACTTTGACAGAGTTCAATAAAATGGTCATAACTTTTGACTCCGAACTCTAAATGAGGTGAAACCAGTTGAGTATGAAAGCTAATTCAAAGAGATTTCATTTGGTAGGTCATGGGACACCTAATTATTTGTGTGCTAAGAGTTATTATTATTTAAAGATGACTTTTGTATGATATATCACTATAAACTCAATTTATAGGAAGGTTTTGAACTCATCTAAGTGTTAGAAGTCTCTTATGACCCTAATACACTTCTCATATGTAAGAATAAGTCTCAAACATAGGTATGTGTGAGCATAGAGTTACGGGGTATCACAATATCTTTCCCTTGGGATCATTCATCCTCGAATGATGAGCACCTTAGGACCCATTAAGCAGAAGCACCATCAAGAACTCAGATACTTGCATACTCATACTCCATAATCAACTTCAACTCAGGATTTAGAATTGAAAGACCATTTCTAACATCGTTATTAGGCATAAATACAATTAAAGACATTCCTACTCATATACTCATAGACTCGAAAAGGGCATCAACTCAGAGATAAGAACTCAACAATGGAAAAATAACTCAGAGAATAGAAATGAATCATTACCTTCAATTTCATCATTAGGAGGCACGAATAGGTGAGGGTATCTAGCCTTCATATTCTCTTCAGCTTTCCATGTGGCCTCTTCAACAAATTGACTTCTCCATAACACTTTTGCTGATGCAACCTCTTTAGTTCTTAATTTGCGAACTTGACGATCCAGGATTTGGATTGGGATTTCTTCATAACTCAAACTATCTTTCACTCTAATGCTTTTAATAAGCACAACCAAGGATGGATCTCCTAAATATTTTTTAAGTATAGAAATGTGAAAGACCGGATGGATGGCTACCAATTCTTGTGGTAGCTCTAACTCATAAGCTACATTTCTCACTCTCTTCATAATTTGGTAAGGACCAATGTATCGAGGACTCAACTTTCCCTTGTTCACAAACCTCATTACACCCTTCATGGGTGACACTTTCAAGTATACCTAATCGTTTACTTCAAACTTTAGGACCCTTCTCCTATCATTAATGTAAGACTTTTGGCAACTTTGTGCAGTTCTCAATCTCTCTTGGATGATCTTTACTTTTCTCATAGCTTGATATACCAAGTTTTGTCCAATTAACCCTGCGTCACCTACCTCGAACCATCCAATCGGTGATCTACATCTCCTCTCATAAAGGGCCCCATAAGGGGCCATTTGAATGCTCGAATAAAAGTTATTATTGTAGGAAAACTCAATCAGAGGCAAATGATAATCCCAATTACCCTTGAAATTGATGACACAGGCCCTCAACATATCCTCTAGGGTCTGTATCGTACACTCTACCTGACCATCGATCTAAGGGTGAAAAGTGGTGCTAAGATTTACCTTCAAACCCAAGCCTTTCTGGAAAAATTTCCAAAACTGTGTAGTAAATTAGGCTCCTCTATCTGAGATGATAGACAAAGGAACTCTATACAGTCTACTAATCTCTCTTATGTATAGTCGGGCATAATCCTCGACTATGTCAGTTGTCTTTATTGCTAAAAAGTGCACAAATTTGGTCATCCTGTCAACTGTCATCCAAATTGAATCATGCTGCCTGCGAGACCTCGATAAACCTGTGACGAAGTCCATATTGATCATCTCCCATTTCTATTCTAGAATCTCAAAATTCTTAGCTACTCCACATGGCCTTTGATGCTCAACTTTAACTTGTTGGCAATTTTGGCACTTAGAAACAAACTCAGCAATGCCCCTTTTCATCCCACTCCACCAATAAAACTCTCTCAAGTCATGGTACATCTTAGTTGACCCTAGATGAATAGACTACTTAGAATTATGAGCCTCTGCCATGATCCTCTCTCGAAACCATCAATACCTGGAATACACAATCTGCCTTGATACCTTAATACTCCATCTCCCCCTTTGATGAAAGCCATCACCTTCTGTCTATGCACATCCTCCTTCAATTGTAGCAAGATGGGGCCTCAGTCTTGTTTTTCCTTCACCTCTACCACAAGAGACGATGTAGAACCGTTATGCATGAGTATCCCACCTTTACCAGATTCATCTAATTGAACTCCTAGTCGTGCTAGTCGGTACACCTATTTGGAAAACTCCTTCTCTTTTTCCACATGAGTAGTACTTCCTATAGACAACTTGTTAAGAGTATCAGTGACCACATTAGCTTTATCTGGATGGTAGAGGATGCTCATGTCATAGTCCTTGAGCAACTCCAACCATCTCCTATGCCTCAAGTTAAGCTCTTTCTGGGTGAATACATATTGTAGGCTCTTGTGGTCTGTGAATACATCTACATATGCTCCATATAAATAGTGTCATGAAATCTTGAGTGCAAACACTATCACAACCAATTCTAATAAGTCGTGAGTAGGATAGTTCCTCTCATGGTTCTTAAGTTGTCTGGAAGCATAAGCTATGACTTTACCTCTTTGCATTAAAACACATCCCAATCCCACTCTAGAAGCTCGCAATAGATCACAAAATTATCAGTCCCCTCCGGTAGAGTCAACACTGGTGCAGTCGTTAATCTGGTTTTCAACTCTTGAAAACTCTTCTCACATTCATCAGACTATTGAAACTTGACCTTCTTTTGAATTAGTCTAGTCAATGATACAGATATGGAAGAAAATCCCTCAACAAATCTACGGTAGTATCCTGCTAAACCCAAAAAACTCCTTATGTCTGTGGGAGAGGTTGGTCTAGGCCAATTCTTGACCACCTCAATCTTTTGAGTATCCACTCGTATGTCGTCGCCCGAAAACACATGGCCCAGAAATGCCACAAATTTAAGCCAGAACTCACACTTCGAAAACTTTGCATATAACTCATTATCTTTGAGTGTCTGCAAATTGATCCTAAGGTGATTAGCATGCTCCTCCTTATCTCTGAAATACACCAAGATATCATCGATAAACATGATCACGAACATGTCAAGATACTGTCTAAACACTCTGTTCATCAAGTCCATAAAAGCTGCAGGTGCATTTGTCAACCCAAAGAACATTACCATGAGCTCGAAGTGACCGTATCGAGTTTGGAAAGCTGTCTTCGGGATGTCATATTCTCTCACTTTCAACTGGTGATAGCCTGATCAGAGATCTATCTTGTAGAAAACAGTGGCACCCTGAAGGTGGTCAAACAAGTCATCAATTCTTAGAAGGGAATATTTGTTCTTAATAGTCACTTTATTAAACTAGCGATAGTCTATACACATTCTGAGGGTAGCATTCTTCTTTAGAACAAATAGGACAAGAGCGCCCCACAAAGAGACACTCGGCCTAATGAAGCCCTTATCCAAGAGATCTTTCCAACTGTTTCTTCAGCTCTTTCAATTCGGTTGGAGCCATTCTATACGAAGGAATAGATATGGGTTGAGTATCTGGGAGAACATCAATTCCAAAGTCAATCTCCCTATCAGGAGGGACTCCAGGAAAATCATCAGGGGTCTATCAGGAAACTCATTGACAACAAAAACTGACTCAAAAAGTGGAAACTCTACATCATTAGCCTTAACTTGCACGAGGTGATAGATATACCCTTTAGAAATTAGCTTTCTGGCCTTAATGTAAGAAATAAACTTACCCTTAGGCACTGCAGAACTACCCTCCACTCTATAATAGGCTCATTCGAAAATTAGAACTTTACCGTTTGGGTTCTACAGTTGACCGAGGCATAATAGGCGTAAAGCCAATCCATGCCAAAAATCACATTAAAGTCAACCATATCTAACTCAATCAAATCAACAAGAGTATCTCTATGATAAGTAGATACTACAAAATCTCTATAAACCCTTTAGCTATGATAGACTCACCAGTAGGAGTAGAAACACTGAAGGGATCAAGAAGGCATTCAGGAAGGATCTCAAACTTACTAGCCACATATGGAGTCACAAATGATAAAGTGGCACCTGGGTCAAGAAAGGCATATATATCATAGGAAAAGACTCGAAGCATAACCGTAACAACATCTGGTGAAACTTCCTGATCTTATCGATTGCCCATCGCATACAAATAGTTTGTACCCTCGCCCGTATTAGTAGTGGGACCTCTTAGATTACCACTATCTTGTGGTGCTGCCAAAGACTTAGATCTATTACCTCCCTCACCCCGCCTTATCATTGGGAACTCATTCTGGAAATGATCAGTCTGTCCATACTTGAAATAAGCATTTGTGCCCTCTCGACACTCACCTAGGTGGAGTCTGCCATACTTTCCACATGGTGGTTTCCCCCTCGAACCTTGAGCCACACTAGCTTGGGATTGAGAACACTGAGCTCTGGAATTCTGATATCCCTATGACTTCTGATCATACCTGTTATTCGGAGTTGGTGCACTTGCTGAGGATGGTGCATAGTTTGAAGACCTCTTCTGAAAATAGGATCTATCCCCCTCACCTTGCTTCTTCTGGCTAGAGTCATGCCCTGCCGATTTAGCCTTCTTGCTCAAATGCTCCTCCTTATCTCTCTTCTTATCCTCCTCAAGTTGTTGCGCATAGACCATAACTCTTGAGATGTCCATGTCCATAACTAACAATGTCTCTTTGCACTCTTTTTTCACTGCCCAAGACAAATATGAACTTCCTCATTCTAGATTGCATGTCAGGGGCCATCTCTGAAGCATACCTGGATAGCTGTATGAACTTGAGGCTATATTCTTTGACAATCATCCTCTCCTGCTTCAAGTTGACAAACTCTACAACCTTTTCTTCCCTCAACTCTCGTGGAAAGAAAAGGTCAAGAAAAACACTCTCAAAATCATCCCAAATGACAGACTCAACATCCTCACCTCGACTCTCTTCCTATTAATTGTACCAAATATTTTCCACATCCTTGAGTTGATAGGAAGCAAGTTCAACTCCCTCAACCTCAGTAGCATGCATAACTTTCAACACCTTCCACATCTCATCAATGAAGTTCTGGGGGTCTTCCTCAACCTTAGACCCTGTGAAGACTGGTGGGTTCATCCTCAGAAAATCTCTAAGTCTGGTTGCAACAGTTGTCTCTTAGGAGGTAGAGCTAGGGGTTTGTGATCTCCGGTTCTCGCTCTGAGTGGCTACTAGTTAGGTGAGCATAGTGATAGCTCCTCTAAAATCAGCTTTTGTAGTAGGAGCAGGTGGAGTAATAGGTGCTTGTGAAACATTGGTGGCTCTAGTTGGTCGACCCCAACCCCTCGTCTCTGTCTGAGTAGGCACCTCTGGTGAGGGATTCACAACATTAGAGGCTGAAGTATCTCTTTGGGTAGCAGTAAACTTAGGAGGCATGATCTACAAATGCGTAATGCACAAATCAAATAGATACTTTAATAGAGTTAAACTCTATCGCACAAACTCAAAATAAAAGAGAAGTATAACAATTTCTAATGTCATATAGCCTCCTACTTATAAAGTGTGGTGCACAACACACCTATAAACAAGACTCTACTAGACACGGCTTCATAAACTCCCTAGGACACTTAAACTCTGTGCTCTGATACCAAATTTGTCACACCCCGAAAGGGTACCCTTGGCGTGATTGACACTCAAAGACTATTGCTAGCCCCCAAGCAAACCACTCAGCCTCATCACATGCATTCAATCACAACCTAATAGCGACAGACATCAATAATGAAGAATACTCAAGGAAATAACATGATAAAATGATAAATCAAAGTCCAAAGGCCAAACAATCTATCCATCGACTAAGGAAGACTAGTGTGAAAGAAACTAGTTAGAAATAACATCAAAACATAACTTTAAAGTCTAGTCTATGAAGCCTCTAAACATCTGACTAACTTGTGTCAATGATAGGTCCATGACTACCTCAAAATAAAATAAAATAAGTCTAAACTTAAAGCTAGAAAAAAATATAGTATCCTCCGAAAGTAAGGGAGGACTCACCAAATCAACTGAATGTAACTAGGTTCTCAATGGAGCGTTTGTTGATAACCGCTAGTACCTGTCTCTGCATCATGAAAAGATGTTTGCCCAAATGGGTGTCAGTACGTAGAATGTGCTGGTATGTAAAATGGTAGAATGAAACATGTAAAGGCAGAATAACATCAACTCAAATGGCTCAATTTAAGAAGTAAGAAACTCAGTCATCAAGTCAAAAGTCTAAGGTAAGAATGAAGTTTAAACAAGGACCACTCATATACCATCTCATCTCATCCACTCAAAGTACTATCAAGACCTATTTGGGAGTTTCTCTAATCGACAACCATCACCTATGAGTCGGTGATAATACAATGAATCAATGTCATTGCCACATCTATCCAATACCTTTCCAGGGTAAAGAACATCCCATCAGTGGATCCACAATAATAACATCAAGTCCTCTTTTTGGGATAGTAAGGAAATATCTAATTTTACTGTTCAATCCTTTTTTACGCTGACAATGTCGTTATTGAGTTTGAGTTTGACTTACTCTTACTCAATTCAGTGCTTAATTCTCCCAAGACTCATTATGTTCATAAGACCTCTACTCTAAGGTTAACGCATTCATCTAGTCTCATTGGACTCGTCAACTCAGTTCATCACATCAATCATCAGTTCTTTGGTTAGATTCTTTTAAGGTTCAGTTCTTGACTCATAAAGACTCAATCATGCATCATTCGAACTCATAGCATTTAAGAAGCAATAATAGCGTTAAAGCATTTAAGGATTCTATAGAATCTTTAGGTTCAAATTTTACTCATGCATACTCATTTAAATGCAATATGTATAAATAACAAGAATTTAATTTAGGGTTTATGTAGAAAAGAAAAATCATCAATTTCTAGTATTTAATTTATAAAAACTGTAATTCATGTAAAATTATATAGATATACATTAGAATTTAAGAAAAATCTTCACGAAACATCCATTGAAGACTCAATTCATCAACAGTTCCATCGACTCAGGTTATGGGGCACATGGAAGAACAAAATTCATGTTTTAGTTAGTCTTACATACCTGGAAGTTTGAATCTTGGAGTAGCTTGGAAGAATCCTCAAGTTCTCTTTTCAAACCCTAGCCTTTTTCTCTCTTGAAACCTTGTTCTACGTTGGAGAGGATGATTTAGCATAATGTTACTGATTAGATATGTTTTAGGACTTTATTTAGGTATAAAAAGTCGAGTCTAGGCTTTAAAAAGGTGGGAAATGACCAAAATAATCCTTTAGAAAAAGCTGTAAAAAGTCATTCACGAGACCCTTTACGGCCCGTGGAATATTCCACGACTCGTGGGTCACTTCCATAAACTTTTGGGCATATTTTTAAGGTTACTGGAACTTTTCACGAGACCCATCCATGACCCGTAAAAGGCTTTATGACCCGTAGATGGATTCGTGAAGTCTGAGGCTAAAATTTGACTTTTTGGACCTTTTCACGAAACCTCACTTTATGGGTTGTACTTCGATTCATGACCCGTATGTGGTTTCATGAAACTACTCTGCTCTGAGAGTGTTCAGTAAAACAACCATAACTTTTGACTCCGAACTCCAAATGAAATGAAACCAGTTGCGTTAGAAAGTTAATTTAAAGAGCTTTCATTTTGTAGGTCGTGGGCCACCTAATTATTTGTTTTCTAAGAGTTATGATTGTCTAAAGTCGATCCTTACATAATATATCACTATAAACTTAATTTATAGGAAGGTTTTGAACTCGTCTAAGTGTTAGAAGTCTCTTATGACCCTAATACACTTCTTATATGTAAGAATGAGTCTCAAAACATTGGTACGTGTGAGGATAGAGTTACGGAGTGTCATAAAATTACCTTCTTTGGAGCAGGAATTGGTGACGACGACGAACTGGAAAAGAAACTTCTACCAACAAAACTAGCTTTTGAAGTTTGAAGCTTCTAGCTTCGAGAACCTTCTACGTTGATTGAGTTTCTAGAAATTAGGACTACCTTTTAGACGAAATTTTTTGTGTCTTTGTAGGTGAGGAATGGCTAATCCCCAGAGATTGAACGTGTTCTTTATATAGGGGAACAACTAATAAATGGCAATTCAACGATACTTTTAAATGAAAAAGGCTAACTCTTCATAATGGATTGGAGAAGGGTTTTATATAGGAGTGAATTAGGGTGAAATTGGGGAAAAACTTGGGGTAAAATCGAGGAATTCGAGTTGAATTTTCTAGATAGGATTAGAGATTTTCTCCAATTCAAATTTTAAAATTCGAATTCCAATTCAGTTGGAGATCCTCCACGAATCAAGCATCGTGACCTTTGATTTGAATCGATGGCTTGAGATGCAACATGTTGAGGATTCTCCTCAAACGGTTGTTGGTATGAGAGGATAAGGGTGAAAAGGAGGGTAGACACGTATGTACGAAAGTTGTTGAGGGTCGTTTGGGTTTGTTTTTGGAATCATGGAGTCGTTGGTTGCTGGGTTCATTTCTGGTTTTGCGAGGAAGAAAGGAGAAGGGCATGGGAGTGCAGCATGAAGGAAGAAAGAAAGGGGGAAATAAGTGGAAAATTATGGGCGCGTGGGGTTTAGTTAGTATAGTAATGTGTATAGGTGTATGTGTTTGTACTAGTGGTCAGGATCGTGCGGTGCACAGGCCCGATATATGTTATTTTTGTGATCTATATAAAATTTGAATAATTAATAATTTTAATATATTTTAAATTTTTTAATTATTTGAATATATAATATTTTCAAGTAGTTTTTAAATAATATACATTACTCCTACATGAAAAAATAATTTATTACGGGTAATATTGTAATTTTATTGTTGAAATAGACGAAGAAATAATTAAATAATAATTAATAAAAATGACATCGTAAAATTAAGCAGACACGTTAATAGTCACCGTAAAATGCTATAGTCAGGCACAAGAAAATAATTTATAATGGATAATATGTAATTTCATAGTTGAGGTACATGAAAGAATATTTAAATAATAATTAATAGAAATGACATACTAAAATTAGTTAGACACTTTAATAGTCACCACAAATTTAAGCAAGCACGTTATTGTAATTTTATTGTTGAGGTAACTGAAGAAATAATTAATAGAAATAACATAGCAAGATTACGCAAATACCTTTGTAGGTACACTTAAAATTAAGTAGACACATTAATAATCATCACAAAACTAAGCAGACACGTTAATTCAATACTTAGCCGCTCGGTTGCAACTGGCTGCTTCGATCAACTTCTTCATTAATTTCAGTGATCTAGATAAATTTCGAGAGTCAATAATTTTAATATATTTTTAAAAAATTTAATTATTTGAATTTATAATATTTTTAGGCAGTTGAAGCAGATGAAAAAATAATTAAATAATAATTAATAGAAATGACATAGTAAAATTAAGTAAATACTCTAATACCAACTGTAAAATTAAGCAGACACGTTATAGTAATTTCATAGATGAAGTAGGCGAAGTAATAATTAAATAATAATTAATAAAATGACATAGTAAAATTAGGTAGACACTTTAATAGCCACCGTAAAATTAAGTGGACACGTTATTGTAATTTTATAATTGAAGTCGATGAAGAAATAACTAAATAATAATTAACAAAAATGATACAGTAAAATTAAGTAGACACTTTAATACCCACGGTAAAATTAAGCAGTCACGTTATAGTCACCTGCCTGCTTCAGAAAATAATTTATTACGGGTAATATGTAATTTCATAGTTGAAGTAGATGAAATAATTAATAGAAATGACATAGTAGAATTAAGTAAACATTTTAATAGCCACCACAAAATTAAGTAGACACGTTATTATAATTTCATATGAAGAAATAATGAAATAATAATTAGCAGAAATGACACAGTAAAATTAAGTAGACACTTTAATAGCCACCGTAAAATTAGGCAGACACGCTATAGTCACCTGCCTACTTGAAGCAGCTGATTGTTAAGGTTCGATCTCGGAACATTGGACTTAAGAAATCAGGCCTGAACCACCAAGTTGCTGAAGCAATTGTTTGCTTCAAGCAGCTGAAGCAGACATGACGACCTATGCTGCTCAACTTAGCTGTCTATTATATAAGAGAATATGATGCTTAAAATAAAAAGTTGGGCCGGGTTTTGGGATAATTTTGGGCCAAATTGGTACAACAAATGGTTTGAAATTGGTCAAAAAATTGACCCAAAAAGTTGGCTGAAAATGGATTCAACGAGTGGGGGAATGGGTTTAAAATTAGGCCATACAAATTGCAAACTTAACCAATTTAAAAAACGTAATCAAATCGAATCAATCAATTAATTTGACTACAAGATAAATTAATACAAATTAATTAAAGAGCTCTTTAATATTAACAATGTGAAATAATTAATTTAATTATAAAGTAATTAATCCTAAAATAATAAAACTAAAGTGATTAAAAATAAAACCTATTTGAGAAATTCTTGAAAAATTATAAAAATATAAATAATTAAATACGTAACACTTCTGTAATAAACGTATAATATATAAGCACAATTAAAATTAAAGATTTAAACCCTAAAAGTCACTTAAAAAATATTTTTTGTATTTTTGAAAGCTAATTATTCCAAATTGTTAAACATTAAAAAACTCGATTATATTTATATTGTGGAAGGTCAAAATTGTGTGTCAACAATATTTTAAAAATATTATTTTTGCAGTCCCCCCCTCCTCCTCGTATATTCTTTCTACTATATTTTAATTATTTTTTTCTAGTTTGTCGGTGCTCAATATTTTTTTATTGTATGAATTACACATAATAAGCAAATGCCTTTTCTTATTTTTTTATTTCAATATATAAAATGTTGAGTTTAAATTTAAGTTACTTAATGTTAAATTGAGTTCTTTATCTATATAAAAGTAAAATTTATAGACAATAATATGTGTATCATCTATTATTTATTTTACTAATTTCTTTTTTCTTTTATTTTGCCTTTTTATGTATCTTTAATTAAAGATTATTTATTTTTTCTAATTTTTATTTAATTAAAGTTTACTGCTGACATTATTTCTTTTAACTTTTTTATTCTACTAATTTCTTTCTTCTTTTATTTTGGCTATTTTTGTGTCTTTAATTAAAGTTATTTTATTTTATGTTATTTATTTATTATACACACACTAAGAAAAGAAATTATATTTATCTTTTTAAAAAACATTTTGTCTTTTTTTTCTTAAAGAAAAGATGATCATATTTAATTTCTTTCATCATCAATGCTTTTCATTTCTTTTATTTATGTTAGTAAATAGTTATTATAACCTTATAAGAATTGCACATATATTTTTAAGGAATTTGATTTGTGATTTTTTTTATAAAACTTTTAGATTATTTCTTCTACTAAAGATTTATATCTATATGTAATAATAAAACTAAAATAGAAAATGTGATGTGACATCCTTTTTTATATTTATGTATTTTTTTCAATTTTAAAAAAAATTATTCTTCTTATATACACAGTAATATTATATCTATATATGATTTTTATCATGTATATACATGGTAATATTTAATTTGAGAATGTATTTGAAAATTCAATTATTTTTAATCTCTTAATTAAAATATTTTATTACCATAGTTATTAATTTTGTTGTCCCAAAATTGTCAAGTGACTTTTCAATAGCTTGCCACTTGGCTTACCCAAATTGCAAACTACTCTCCTTTATTATATATATAGAAGATATTGATATTTATGTATTTTTCTTAATTTTAAAAAATATTCTTCTTATATACACGGTAATATAATATCTCTATACCATTTATATACCTAGTAGTTTAAATAATGTTTCTCTATTTCTCATTTTCTTTTCTTCTTTTACTTTTATTTTTAAAAGTCTAATGTATTAGCTAATTCAATTATTTTTAATCTCTTAATTAAAAGATTTCATTACCATATTTGTTAATTTTGTTGTCCTAAAATTGTCAAGTGATTTTTCAATAACTTGTCACTTGACTTAATCACATTGCTAACTACTCTCATTTATTATATATATAGATAGATTAATTAAATTAGGTAATAATTAACTAATATTTAAATTTTTATACAATTATTTTATAAATTATATTTATACAATTTAACTGTTACTAACCTTATGGCACCATAGCTCCACTAAAAAAGATTAACTAAATGTACGTGTTTGTAATAATTCTTCTTCTTGAAAGTTACCAAATAACCTATAATTTTAAACTTGAAAAGAATAGCAAACTAATTAATTAAATTGAAGCAATCTGTAGAAGTTATTAGAGGAGAGTTATATTTACTTTAAAAGTCCTTTTGCCTATTTTATAAAGATACAAATTATTATTTTCTTCTACGAAAAAAGAAAATTTGAATTAATAATTTTACCAAGTAATTGATTCACTATTTGAATTTAATTAATAATTTAAAAAACAATTGATTCAGTAAAACATATTTTGAACCTTTTGGATTCGAAAAAACATATATAAAATATACCAACATGTCATTTAATCTTATGATATTTAACATTTCATGTGAAAAGTTAGAATTAATAAATCGTTAACATGAAAAAAATTATTTTATTAATACAAATAAAAAATAATAAAGGACAAATATGTAAAAATATTTAAAACATTTGATGTTTTACGAAATTAAAATAATCATAAATTAATATATTCGTGCAATGGGCGGCGCTTATACTAGTTTTACTTAAAATCAAACTTTCCCCTCAACTTTTGTCAAACTCTCTCTTTATCCTAATAAATCTTTAAATTGTCTATTATATTCTTTCATTATAAATTTTTTTAAAACTTTTTTAAAAATCATAACATTTTCATTTTTTTATTTCATCAATTTTTTTTTTATAAAAGCACAAATATTATCTGTTGAATGAAAAACGTGAGAAATACTAATTAAGCATATAAACAATTAAAAGCCACTTAAAAAACTCTCTCACGGAAACCCTATTATTTCTTGAAAAACCTATTGACGTTCGACACCGATGGTTATGACCACCACGTCTACCGATCAATCGCCCACTGGAGTTGATTACCCTATACAACCTATAGCCCCTAGTACCAAGCCTAATTGTGCTGACCTTTTAAAACCACCACAAACCAATATTAAACTTATATCCATGAAAACAATAACATATTTATATGGAGAACTACGAGTAATATGAGAGGAGGAAGTAGAGAAGATGATTGTGAATGAGAATTTACAGTACGCAGTCATTGGTAAATTTTCTTACAGATGACATGATATTCAAGATCTAGCGGTTGATACCTTAGCAATGTGAATTGAAGGGAGAATGCAATATTAGTCTACTGAGTAACAAATACATCCTGATCAAGGCTTCTAATCTGGAGGATTATGTCCATCTTTTCTCCAAGCAGGGTTTTGACATCAACCATAAGAATTAAACATACACAATAAGGACATTGAAATGAGACCCTTTATTCAACCCAAAGAAGAAAACTACTACAACCATTGCATGGATCTCGTTCCCTACATTGCCACCATTGTTTTTGTAAGGAAGTGATCACACCCAAATTACACCTTCCAATTAAGGTATAAGCGACTGCTGTTTCAAATATAAAACCTACCAATGGTTTGGGTCTATCCCACAAGAAATATGGTCTAGACTTGGAGTAATTAAAGCAATTTCGAGGAATCAATCAGCTTATTCCCAAAAGTGAGGGACGGGGTTTGATGAATTAGTAACAATTAAAACCTATACTAAGAACAATTAGAATGCAAGTATTACTAATTCAGTGAAAGAAGATAACTAGGGTATTGCCTTCCCCATGAGTTTCTAGTGCAGTGCAACCTAATAATTATAACATTTTCTAGTGTATAACATGTAGAACTGGTATGTTATGTTCACCTAACTCCTTGGGCCCACAACTAGACAAATTTTACCATGAAACTTAGGTCGTCTATGGGTGTTGCATTATTAACCCTTACCTTGGTTCCAATATAACCATCCTTGGGCCGTTCAAGTTGATTAGACGAGCGACTCACATCAAATCTTGTTATTCATCCCTTATCCCATTAATTACCCCCTTGGACCAGTAAGTAAGAATAAGACAAGTTCTAACGTTGTCCATCGTTAAAAAGTAATCAAAACGAAGAAATAAATAATACATGTATACACACTTACCAAGGATTAAAAATTATTTGATTTTTACATTGTTAGTTCTTCATGGTTCCCATAACCCTAGTTGAGAATTTAGCTATGCATGTTTGTTGTAGATGAAGAAATCATGTTTGATGTTTGTAAAATTAAACACTACGACGAAGAATTGAAGAATATAAAATCTAAAATCTCCACGTAAATAGAAATATCAAGATCCGAATGTAATCACAAGTTGTATCAACTCAAAATCTCCAAGAACAACTCAAAGAAAGTAATATTATATGTTCTAATAGTCTACACGTCCAAAAATAACTAAAAACTCTATTTATAAACATAAAAATCCAAATCCTAATGCACAAGAAAAACTAGATTTGAGCCCAACCATGAGACCATGTACGGTACGTGAACTGATCTACGACTCGTGGTTGGGGATTCGTAGACTACCTCTTTGAATACTGGGTTCCATGTACGAGACACCAACTACGACTTGTAGTTGAACTACGAGTCATAAGCCTCTTCGTCCTGCTAACTTCCTGAAACTCTAATATTTTTTCCATGAACAAGTATATGGGTCATGGAATGAACCACAATCCATCCTTTTAATCATCGTTTCAACTTTATAAAAATGCTCCAACTCTGGATCAAGATCATGAACCTCTACCTATGGCTCATGGATCAAACCACGACCCGTAGGTGGTTTCGTACTCAACAAAAAGCTGCTACAATTTGGCAATCTCCTAGAAAATCTCCCGAATCCTATAATATTGTAAAATTAACATAAAAACACATCAAATCTACTAACATCACTTAGAAAATACACAAAATTCTAAGTTAAAAGGATTAAAAGTGTCATATTTTGACGACACATCAGGAAACAATGTTCTCTCTTGCGGCGGCGGTTGGAAAACCATTTCAAGTGGACATGGCTACTAAAAATCAAACTAGGCCTAGTTGTTTTAGATTTAAAGCAGAGGTGGATCTGCTTAAGGAGTTCCCCAAAAAAAATAATGTGGGCCCGAGGAAAAAGACAGGTGAGGTTATGAAAAAATGGGTGAGGATTAACTATGACAATGTGCCAAAATACTATAAGTCTTATAGAATGTTACATCATCCATCTTGATCTCCATCAAGGAAAAAGGAGGAGAAATTGATGAGTCGTAAAAATGCGACTTCGATAACGCTTTTAATTTAGAATTTTCACGCGTTTTAAAGAAAATTTGTGGGTTTAATGTTTTACTTAGTGGTATTTTTCAGGAATGAGAATGAGGCATGGATTCAGACAAGGAGAGAACTTAAAATGAGGAAACCAAACTGAGCAAGGACCACACGGGAACCCTCACAGGTCGTGTGGCCTTACACAGTCCGTAAGACAGTCGTCTAGATGAAGGGTGTATACCACGGATGGAAGGATAATAGAAATGAAACCAAGTGAGGCTTCACGAAAGGCCTAACAGCTCGTGAACCCTTTCATGGATCGTGGGTCCAATCGTGAACTCGCACTTGGGCTTTGCCAGGAGGCACTCAAAGGACTGGAGCCAGATATCACCAAAGGCAAAGCCTATGGAGCGGGTCACGGACCGTGAAGTAGTACACAGGTTGTGTACCCCACCGTGTGGATGAAGGGCTTGAAACAGTGACCGTTGAAGTAGTGGACGAAATGTTCAAGTGCAACTCCAAGTGGAAGTACACGGTCCGTGAGCCACCAAACGGACTGTGAACTATATCGTAGGCCAACACTTTAGCTTTGCAAAATCACAGGAGGCAATGAAAGACTCAAGATAAGTCCCACGGTATCTTACATGGACCGTAGGAGGGCACACAGACCGTGAAGATGACCATCTGCCTGACATGGGATCCATGGAAAATACAAAGGATCACGCGAAGTGAAGTCACATGGGACCCACCACAGGCCGCGTGACATCTCACGAACAATGAATGCGGTCGTGAAGGGAAGCAAAGTCAACATTGGAATTTCCAAGTGATGTCACACGAACCGTCTGAGGGACCGTGAAGTGCCTCACGGTCCGTGTAGTCGCCGTCAACCATGTCAAAAGCTAGTTTTCCTATTTCAATTCTGATTAGCTTTTGTTTAATATATATACACATTTTTAGTTCGGTTTTCCTTATTAAGAATTACTGGAGACAAAATTAAACGAGAGAACGAAACTTTTGAGGGTTTTTCATCAAATTCATGGGTTTTCATCCGTTTGTTCATGATTGTAATCCGTGAATTGCTTGATTATTCAATTGTAAGTTCTATCTATGATTTCTTCATCTTGTTATAATTTAATTTCTTTAATTATGCTAGGCTAAACCCACAACTAGGGTTGTGGGAACCATGACAACTAGTTAAGATTAGCAAACTTGGGGTAATATGCGAGAGTGATCATAATATACATTGTGGAAATTATTCAATTTAATTTATATCTTAATGAGTCAACGCATTAGGGTAGGACTATATTCATTGCGTGCCCGACAGGGATGTAGTGATTAGGAAAATAATCCTACAACAGAATTTGGGGTTATTAACCTAGTGTAAGTGCTTGAGATCGGAAGGTGAGAGTACCTTGGGGTCCATAGCAAGGGGCAGAAAGAGTAGACGTTCTGAAATTGGAAAGTGATGAATAAAATACATCTAAGAGGGACCTAAAGGTTAATTAGGTGTTAACTGCTTGCTGTACTCTTTGTATGTGGTCATGATCGTAGAATTTCTAAGTTTGAATATTGAAGTTGGTGTTATGGGGATCGCAATCCTAGTTCCGCAATTAATTGTTAAACTCCAATAGTTACCGTTAGCTAGTTGTTATTAGTATTTCCTTGCAATTTAGTTTTCTTAATGCATAAACCCCCCATTTACATTATGCACATTTATTTCAAAAATAGGTATTATACTTGGAACTAAGCACCGGTAGCTATATTCTCACGCATTCCCTGTGGGATCAACCCCAACTCTTGTTGGGTTCTATATTTGATCAACGAACACTTTACTCGTCAGTTGGAGTATAAATTTGGGCGGATCAAATTTTGGCGCCATTGCAGGGGAACATGGGAAAAATATTATCTATTTGTGCTAATTTCAATATAATTCTATTTCCTGATTTTACTTTTTGTTTTTGTTTGTTGGTACTATAGGGGACAGGTAGTGTATACCCGCCACCCGTAGTAAGAGTGAACCACTGATTCCTTATGACCCAGAGTTACAAAGATCCATTTGAAGGATGAATGTATAGGAGTGCGACGCACAAAGGCAATGCGAGTTGGCCCTGAATGTGGAGAATAGAGGAAACAATGGGTTAGGCATTCATGATCTTGATGGGGATGGGTTACAACCTGTAATCCTTCCTCAACATCAAGCAGGATTTAGCCCACCTGCCCTATAACAACCGCGTGCAATATATGATGATGATAATGGCGCTGGGGCTACTGGAGCAATTGTCTTGCCTCCACTGCCTCCTGGTGTGAAATTCACTATCACTAGCATGATGTTGCAGATGCTCACATTGAAGGGTTTGTTAATCAGGCAGGCACATGAGGATGCTAACTAACATCTTATGAATTTTGTGGCCACTTGTTAGTCGTTAGAAATTCTGGGGGTTAGTTAGCAGGTCATTCGGTTGAGGTTATTCTCATTGTCTCTGTCTGGTAAGGCAACAAAGTGGCTCAATGAGCTCCCATATAACTCTATTCGCACGTGGGGTGAGTTGAAAGAAACATTCTTAGAGAGATTCTTCCCTGCATCTACAAAATTGAAAGATGAGATTGGGGCTCATAGGCAACTACCGACTAAGGCTTTATATGAGATTTGGGAGCGGTTCAGACAGAAGATCAAATAATATCCGAACCATAACCTCACAGATGAGAACCTGAAGGATGTTTTCTATAGGTCCTGTAGTTTCGTCAATAAGCCAATTGTTGATGCTGCTTGTGGGGGTTCATATATGGCTAGGACTTTTCCTAATATTATGGTGATCTTAGATCAAGCAGCTAAGAACAACAGGGCATGGTATACTAGAGATGGTGATTGCTCAGGGTTCATTGTTGGGATGACTGCAGAACAGAGAAAGAAAGAAGAGGAATGAGACCAGGATATGGCTCACATACAAACCCAAATGGACTTACTGACGAAAAAACTCTTAGGTGGAGGACTAGAGAAGGTAAAGGTAGTGGATGTTGTGGCCAGGTATGATGATGCAGGTTTTGATTTTGATGAAGAGGCTAAGCTTCTGAACAGGCAAGGGGGTTTACGGACATTCAACTCTAGAAACCAAGGTCAGAACTATGGGCGCGAAAACTACTATGATCAGCCTAGAGCGAGAGACACTGGAAACTGGATGAACATGGATAACTATAGAAATGACCGGCCAGGAGCATATGTGCCTCCCATGAACAGGAAGCGTCAGAACAGTGGGGGTGGCACCTCTAAGTTGGAGGAGATAATGGCCAAGATACTTGACAAGGTTGAATCTACAGAGTGTGGAGTGAGGGACATGCGTGGTGAGATGTCTAGAATTCATCAATTGGTAGACTCACACTCCACTTTCATTAAGTAGTTAGAGTAGCTATCAGCTTCACTGAACCATAGGAAGGTCGGGGCTCTTCCTAGTGACATGATCCAGAATCCAAGATGCTTGACAAGGTTGAATCTACAGAGTGTGGAGTGAGGGACATACGTGGTGAGATGTCTAGCATTCATCAATTGGTAGACTCACACTCCACTTTCATTAAGCAGTTAGAGTAGCTATCAGCTTCACTGAATCAGAGGAAGGTCGGGGCTCTTCCTAGTGACATGATCCAGAATCCAAAAGATGATGGTCACTGTATAGCCGTGACTACATGGAGTGGTAAGGTGCTTCCTAATCTAGTTCCAACAAGAGTTGAACGTGCAGTTCAGATGGGTAGCAAAGCGTCTGACTCCAGTGAGCAACCTGTTGATGCGATAGTTTAAAAAGCTGAGGTGGCACCTGATGATGCTGAGAATGCTAAGGACCCTAGGGGTCTGACAAACCAGCTTCACAACCTTTTTCCAACGTCTGACAAACCATCTTCACAACCTTTTCCAACTTTCCCTAAGCCACCACCACCATTCCCACAAAGGTTGAAACAGAAGGCGAAAAATGGAAAGTTCCAGAAGTTCTTGGAGATGTTGAAGGAACTATCAGTAAACATACCTTTGGTGGAGGTACTTGAGCAGATGTCGGGTTATGCCAAGTTCATGAAGGACTTAGTGACTAAGAAGTGGACAATCACAACCGAGTCGGCCAAGAACATCCACCATTGTAGTGTGATTGCTATGAGATCGTTGGTTGAGAAAACAGAGGATCCTGGAGCCTTCACGATTCTGTGCACTATTAGGGCTTTTGATTTTGCACGAGCTCTTTGCGACCTAGGTGCTAGCATAAATTAGATGCCGCTAGCAGTTTACAAATAACTGGGCTTGGGAGCCCCCACCCCCACCACTATGCAGTTACTAATGGCAGACAAGTCAGTTAAGCGGCCCGTGGGGATTCTATGTGATGTGTTGGTTAAGGTGGGCAAGTTCATCTTTCTAGCAAATTTTGTTATCCTAGACTGCTAGGTTGATTATAAGGTTCTTATTATTCTTGGAAGACTTATTCTAGCTACTGGCAGGGTGTTTGTAGATGTGGAACGTGGAGAGCTAACATTCATGCTAAATTCAGAGGAGGTGAAATTCAATGTATGTGTTTTGATGAAACGGCCCAGAGAGATTGTGGTAATGTCAGTCATCGACGTAGATGAGACCTACTTTTTAGAGGTCCCAATTAAAGAAGAGATGGGTGTAGATGACTTGGAAGTTATAATCATGAGCTTCCTAGAGGATGATATGAATGATTATAAGGGCACTGTGCAAGCGCTACAAGGAAAGGGAACCAAACCTTATGTGCCAAGAAAGTTAGACCTAGATTTACAAAACAAACCATCGCCGCCTGCTAAGCCGTCTGTTGAGGAGCCTCCCACTTTGGAGCTCAAGGAATTGCCACAATACCTAAGGTATGCATTTCTTGGTAATAATAACACTCTCCCTGTGATTCTGGTAGTAGAATTACAAGAAGATCAGATGATGACATTGATGGGGGTGCTTCAAAAGTTCAAAAAGGCCATTGGTTGGTCTATTACAGATATTATGGGGATTTCTCTAGGCATATGCATACACAAGATCAAATTGGAAGACAACTGTGTTCCTAGTATTGAACATCAGCGCCGACTAAATCCGCCTATGCAAGAGGTCGTAAAAAATAAAATTATCAAATGGTTGGATGCTGGGGTTATATACCCAATCTCTGACAGTTAGTGGGTTAGCCCTGTGTAGTGCGAGCCCAAGAAAGGGGGTATGACAGTGGTCACCAATGAAAATAATGAGTTAGTCCCATCGCGACCCATCACTGGTTGACGAGTCTGCATGGACTACCGAAAGTTGAACAGATGGACCTTGAAGGATCATTTTCCCATGCCCTTCATAGACCAAATGTTAGACCGACTGGTAGGTCGAGGGTGGTACTGTTTCTTGGACGGGTATTTGGGATACAATCAGATATCTATAGCTCTCGAAGATCAGTAGAAGACCACTTTCACTTGCCACTATGGGACGTTCGCATTCAGGCATATGCCTTTTGGGTTTTTCAATGCCCCAGCCACCTTTCAGCGATGTATGATATCCATTTTCTCTGACATGGTCAAGGACACCCTCAAAGCATTTATGGATAGCTTCTCTATAGTGGGTGAGTCTTTTGATGATTGTTTTCCTAACCTTAGTAGGGCACTACAACGTTTTGAGGAGGCAAACATGGTCTTGAACTGGAAAAAATGCCATTTTATGGTCAAGAAAGGAATTTTCCTGGGGCATAAGATCTCAGAAAAGGGCATCAAGGTAGACAAGGCGAAGATTGAGGTTATTGAAAAATTACCGCCGCCTATCTCTATAAAAGAGGTCCAGAGTTTTTGGACATATAGACTTCTACCGCCGATTCTTCAAAGACTTGTCAAAAATTGTGCACCCTTTGTGCAAGCTGTTGGAGAAAGATGCTAAGTTCTAGTTTAATGAAAGCTGTAGACAAACCTTTATGACCCTGAAGCACAAGTTGATTACTGCGCCTGTGGTAGTTGCTCCTGACTGGTCTTCCCCATTTAAGATAATGTGTGATGCTAATGGAATTGTTGTGGGTGTTGTGTTGGGTCAAACACACAACAAAGTCTTTCATCCCATATACTATGCCAATAAGACCCTCAATGAAGCTCAAAGAAATTACACCGTGACTGAGCAGAAGTTATTTGCAGTAGTGTATGCATTTGACAAATTCTGGGCCTACCTCTTGGGTACAAAGGTAATTGTACACTGATCATGAAGCCTTGAGGTACCTCATGGCTAAGAAGGATGCCAAACCAAGACTGATTAGGTGGGAATTGTTGCTGCAAGAGTTTGATTTTGAGGTCCAAGATAGAAAAGGGATTGAGAATCAAGTAGCAAATCATCTACCTAGGCTGGAGGACAAGTCCAGGGGCAATGATTGGTTAAACATCGATGACTCATTTCCTGATGAGCAGGTATTAGCCGCTTCTGTAGATCTAATTCCTTGGTTTGCTGATTATGCTAACTATCTGATGAGTGACCTCATGCCTGAGGACCTAACCTCTCACCAGAGGAAAAAGTTCCTTCATGATGTGCGCAGGTACTTTTGGGAAGAGTCGTTCATGTTCCGCACCTGCGCTGATGGGATAATTTGAAGGTGCGTCCCTGAAAAAGAGATGATGAGTGTCATAGAGGCCTGTCACACCTCCCTAGTGGGTCGCCACCATGGTAGTGCCAAGACCGACAAGAAGATACTGCAATATGGGTACTACTGACCCACCCTTTATAGGAACTTCCACGACCTGGTGCCGGGGTGTGACCAATGCCAGCGCCAGGGCAACATCTCTAGACGCCAGGAGATGCCCCTTACATTTATCCTAGAGGTTGAGATATTCGATGTCTGGGGCATCGACTTCATAGGACTCTTTGTGAGCACCTACGACATGAGGTACATCTTGGTGGCGGTAAATTATGTCTCCAAGTGGGTAGAGGCGATGCCATTGCTGAATAATGAGAGTAAAAATGTGGCCAGTTTCTGAGGTAAAATATCTTTTCCAGATTTGGGACTCCCAAAACTATCATCAGTGATGAGGGGACCCACTTTTGTAACAAGATCTTCCACACTGTGTTGGCCAAGTATGGAGTTTGCCAACATAAGGTCACCACACCCTACCATCCACAGACTAGTGACCAGGTTGAAGTTTCAAACAGAGAGATCAAGGAGATATTGGCCAAGTCTGTAAATGCATCTAGAACTGATTGGGCTAGGAAGTTAGATGATGCACTTTGGGCCTACCGCATAACTTACAAAACCCCTATTGGTATGTCACCGTTCCAATTGGTGTTTGGTAAGGCTTGTCATCTGCCAGTGGAGCTAGAACATAAGTCACTCTGGGCTCTGAAGAAGCTCAATATGAACTGGAGGAAGCCACAAAATTGAGACTTGACTAACTCAATGAGTTGGATGAGTTTCACTTGCACGCGTATGACAATGCTGCACTCTATAAAGCCAGGATGAAAGTCCAGCATAACAAGCACATCACACTGTGCAGTTTCAATATGGGCGACAAAGTGCTACTATACAACTCTAGACTGCAACTTTTTCTAGGAAAACTCAAGTCTAGGTGGGCTGGACCATACAAGGTGACACAGTTATTCCCTCACGGGGCACTGGAGCTTGAAACTGAGAATGGGCATTGGTTTAAGGTTAATGGTCAGTGGGTGAAGAAATACTAGGGTGTTGCTGCTGAGATCTCCATGGTGGAGGTAGTGCTCCTTGACGAAGTCTAAGTAGTCAAAAAGCCACGTTGTGTCGCGATGATAAATTAAGCGCTTCATGGGAGGCAACCAATGATTCAAAAAAAAATAATAAGTGTCATCTATCATTATTTTTATAGTCGTAGGTGTGATGGGGAGGTCCCCGAATATATCCATGATAGGCAACACACGTGTCGGAGCTTAAAGTGCGAAAATATGGTAAACGTCAGCTCCACGGGTGAGTACACAGATTGTGTGGCATCACACGAATTATGAGCTTGACTGTGAAGCGCGCCTCCAGGTAAGTGCTCAAAACTCTCCAAGTCACACCAAATGGATGGCTAAACGGATCGTGTGACACCACACTGACTATGACGCCAACCGTGAGAGGTGACTTCATGTTGCAGGCTTCAAGTGGCACCACACAAAAGGACAAATAGACCGTGTACCATCACACGGGCTGTGTGTCCAATCGTGATAGGCCAAACGCATAGAGGGGTAATGGACGATAGTCTAAATGGACCGTGTCATGTGTCACGGTCCGTGTAGCTACTCGTGCGGTAGGGTTGACCGGGTTTGACTGGTCAAAATTGATTATATTTTAAACCCCACACGCCCCATTCCCCATTTTTCCTACTTCTCTCATTCCTCTCACCCTTATTATCTCAACTTTACCAAAATATATCTTTTTTCCTACGAAGGAAGGGTTCCTAGCACGATCCGTAGAACAATCCATAGTTTGGGCCTTCAATCTCTTTGCAAACTGTCAATTTTCATTCACATTCAAGTAAGTGGATATTGTTTTCTTCTTCTTTTGAGTGTAATTGTAGTTGCATGTGTCTATACTTGTGTAAAATTGAAGGTCTAGGTTTTGATTTGTGACTTGGCTTGGTAAATTGAGTAAGGTAAGAGGTGGTAGCGAATATCTGCCATTGTTAGCCCCTAAAGGTTTCCCATGAATCTGAAGTAAAATTAGGGTATAGTTGTTGTTTTATTATGGAAATCGCAGGTGTTTTGCATGACATAGGTGTAGAATGGTCTAAGGAGCTCGATCCATATACAAAATCACTGGATCTGTAGAGGGAGTGTTGGAATTTTTCTGCGTCGCTTCCCCATGGTGCCTTTCACGGGTCATGTACCTTGACACGGATCATGTCATGGTCTGTTGGGTTAGCCTTGAAAAAGAACAGTTTGTATCTACCCTCACGGTGTCTCCTATGACCCGTGTGTCATTTCCCGATCCATGTGAGGTCCCGTCCAGAGGGTACCCTCCCGGAACATCTTAAGTCACGACATATGACAACCTCATGGCCCGTGGCACATCACATGGTCCATGTAGGGGGACCGTCCAGGTGTTCAGTCTCATCCACACCCCAAGTATGGTCAGACGAACCACCTCACGACCCATGTCACGTCACATGCTCTGTATAGGGGTCATCCAACCATGTTCTGCGACTTTATTTTGTAGTTGTTTCATTAGCGTATGATTTCTATTTGTGTACTTTGAATTAGTGTAATTTTTCTATGATAGATCGGGTGACACCACTCTTAAGGGTTATTGTCACTTGTTGTACCGTAGGGGAAGTCTAAGTACCCGTTAGCGTGTCATCCTACAAAGTCCAAATGTGCTTACCGTGTCTTGCTCTGTTGCCTGCATGTCTCATGAGTCCTCGCCACAAGTTTGCTCCCCCTAGGGAGGAGCTTGAGTCTTACTTGCATGATTCTCTAACTGAGTCTCCAGCCACCGAATGGGTAGTGGCTCAGGAAATGATTCTTTTGAGGGGTCTGAGGTCCGCTACACAGGGAACGTCTCACCTTACTCCCCCCGCACCACTTGGGCCCTGACAGCACACCATCCCTTGACCCTCATACTTGACGAGGGGGTCCCGCCTATCGATACTGAGGAGGAAGAGGCTGCCCCGGAGTATGAAGAGAAGGAGCATGTCTCCACTCCTGAGAGTCCTTAGCATGATGGCACCGCAGAGGTTGAGCTCTGAGGCAGTGACGATGAAACCATCCATTATGTTGTCTCTCGGGCTCCAGATGATGAAATGACCAAGTTGATCATCCTTTTTCTCTGAGCCCGTTGGACCACCCCAGCTGGAAAGGATATATTCTCTCATGGGCTTACTAAGGATTCTGGGGGGTTCCAATGGAGGTCTGTTCTTCCAAAATATCGAGTGTTGACAGATAACCTGGATGCGGCGCCAAATATCAAAGCTGCATTCGAGTTCCACCAGTTTGAGTGGATGGCCCAGAACCCAAGTTTCTATGGGTCGGCCCTCATTCAAGAGTTTTATTCCTCATATGCGGCTGACTTGCTAAATTTGGTGGGGGAGGATCCAAGAGACTTCGCCGACATATGGCCATGAAATTCCGCTAGAGCATATTCCTATCCGAGGTTAGGCAGTGGATATTTCTGAGGCCACCATCAACAGGCTCCTGCATGGGGCGAACTATACTACGCCAACTGACGGGTTATATGCGGCTAAGGTTCACCAAGTTTCTGAGGAGGCACTATTGGCGAATCCTGAGTCTCGGATCACTGTAGTGAAATGGATTGCGCAGTAGATAACATTATAGGGTGCAGATGTTGCTTGGGTCAGCGACCCGTGGATCCCCAAAAAAGGTCTCCCTCACATTTTCGGCCAAGTTTTGGTGGTCTGTGGTGCGTACCCGCCTGCGACCTACCTTAAATGACAATACCCTCCAGTTGTCGCAGGCCTCACTAGTGGCATGTCTCATTGCCCGCTATCCTATTAATGTGGGTCGGGCCATTGCTACGGAGATGAGGGACAGAACTTTGAGTGACCGGGCTGCCTTCCCATTCCCCTGTTTGATTAGAGGCCTCTGCAAGTGGGGTCATGTCTCCACCACTAAGTATATAGACCGAAAGATTTTTCCTTCTTTGGCGGTCAAGATCGACTTAATCAAAGATGTTAACAATCCACTCTTCTGGACCAGGGCTCAGTGGTATGGTGGCCTGACTATGTTTCCTCAAGTCGGCCCATAGCAACCCATGGACTTTGAGGGATTTTCGGGTATTCCACCGATGGGCGTCAGAGCAGCCCGGGGGTAACAGTTCACAGACACCTATGGCACCGGGATATATCTATGTCCCCTATGAGTTTCTGGCTAGTTTGGTTAATGATCAGAGATAAACTCGGGCCATAGTGGATTAGATTGTTGAGAGGATGCCACAGGTGGTCCAAACCCACATGAATCAAGCTATGGAATCACTCCGTACTAATCTTCGGAGCCAGATAACTGTTCTCCAGAACCAGGTGAACAGCTTGGAGGGTTACTTCAATGAGCGGTTCAACAGCTTGTCTAGTTTGGAAGCAACCAATATTATGAACACGATTGTGGAGATGAAGAAACAGATAGCCGTGTTCATTTCTCAATACAATGCCTTTCCTCCACCTCCTCCGGTAGAGTCGCTGATGAACTTGTTTGCTGCCCCAACCCCTACACTGTCTTTGGGAGAATATTGGAGTGTTCCTCCAGCACCAAGGATTGCCACTGTACCACAACCTGAGTCCCCGAGGCATAAAGGAAAAGACAAAAAGTGATCTCAGCGCACAACCCACCGTCGGAGGCACTTAGAGCCCAAAAGCGGGTTGCAGCGGAGCAGGCGGAGCGGGAGAGGCTTGCTTATGAGGCGGCTATGGCTGGATCATCTAGGAGTTCTTTTGTATAGGCTCCGCTCTTTGATGGAGACGACCCTGCTGATGAGGATCAGCCCGATGCCTAGGGCGTGTCAGGTATGTCCTTTCCCTTTGTTTTGCTATTTCTTATTTTCTGTGCATTGAGGGCATTGCACTGTATTTTTGGTGGGGGTAGGGCATTCCTGCCACCTAGGAGGTTTTGTTGCCATGTTTCTTTTCTCTCAGGTGGACTATCTAGTAGAACTGATATGTTTAGGTTGTAGTCTTTGCATAAGTATAAATCTTGATAGGAGTCTATAGTAACCCATGACTTGTGTGACTAAACCACCCAAAGCTTGTATGTGCATGCACCCCATCCAGTCTAACTTTTGAGATCTCTATAGAGCAATACAGAATTGTCCAGTTGGTATTTTTATAAAGTATGATTGTGTTAGTAAAAACACTAAATAGTGTAGGATATGTACCATGTGTGTGTGAGCCTATTTGTCTAAATTCAATTGATATGCCTATAAACTAGAACTTGCTCGGTTAGTCCCACAAGAACAATTGAATAATTGAATTAGGAAAGAATCTTAGACCATTTTTGTGTAAAGCCATTCAGCCTAAAATAAACTAACCAAATAAAGTTGTTCCCTTTGAACCAAAAAGTTGATCCTGAATAAGTCTTTTCTTTGTTATCACCCAACTCATATCCCTTGTCGACTTGTGAATATTTACTTTGGCCCTAGTCTCTCCAAGGACACTTTGAACCTTAATTTAAGCCAAATACTTAAGTTGAGGGTGGCTTTCACTGGCTCTGGTCCTTTTGAAAAGACATTGTGCACCTCAGCCTAGGCAAAAACCTTAAGTTGAGGGTGGCTACTGAGGGAAAAATAGAAAAATAAAAAGGGAAAAGAGTTAAGTGATGGAAAGAAAGGAAAATCTTGGGAGTGAAACCACAAATAAAAATTAAAAAAATAAAAATAAAATAAAAGAAGAGTAAAAGTAATGCTCCCAATAACAAAGAGAGTAGGGGACAATAAGAATTTGGGTGCCGAAAGTAGAGGGCTAAGCCAAAGTAGTGTCTTGGAGGGATAAATTAGTCACTTTAATCCTAAATGTACCACACCCTAACCCGAGCCTACGTTACAAGTTGTAAAAGTCCTAATGTGATCCTAATAAGATTATTCAAGAGTTAGAGTGGTGAAAATAAGGGCAAGCATATGGTCTGTACTCGTGTGTCAATTGAAAATCTTTTATGAGCGCGAGTGTCTATATTCCAGTCTCTGTGTGATATCCATATACAGTGAGTGAGACTTCTTTGTAGTGAGGGCACTACCCATGCACTATTTGACTGCCAAACCAACTAATCTTCGTTGTTATGTGGACCAACTGGATGTGAGGCGATGCTTAATTTGATCTACGTAAGTCTGTTTAGGTGCACACACATATTGAGTTCACTTTCTGGGTGTGTGATTGATTTAGGGGTTATTGTATGATTCTAGTTAGACGTTTGTATTTGTGTGTCGTGATGTGTGTTTTAGTCATTGCTTGAGGACAAGCAATAATTCTAAGTTGAGGGTGTTGATGAGTCATGAAAATGCGACTCCAATAATGCTTGTAACTTAGAATTTTTGTGAGTTCTCAAGAAAATTTATTCGTTTAATGTTTTGTTTAGTTGTATATTTCACGAATGAGGCTGAGGCATGGATTCAAATAAGGAGAGAACTTAAAATAAGTAAATCAAACTAACAAGGACCACACGAGCACCCTCACGGGCCTTGTGGCCTTACACGGTCCGTAAGACAGTCATCCAAATGAAGGGTGTGTACCACAGATGGAAGGATAACAGAAATGAACCCAAGTAAGGCTTCACAGAAGGCCTCATAACTCGTGAACCCTCTCACGAACCGTGGGTCCGATTGTGGCCTCGCACTTGGGCTTTGCCAGGAGGTACTCAGAGGACTGGAGCCAGATATCACCAAAGGCACAACCTACGGAGTGGGTCACGGACCGTGAAGCAGTACCGGGTTGTGTACCTCGCCGTGTGGATGACGTGCTTGAAACAGTGACCGTTGAAGTGGTGGATAAAATGTTCAAGTGCAACTCCAAGTGGAATTACACGATCTGTGAGCCATCAGACGGACCGTGAACCATACTGTAGGCAAACACTTCAGCTTTGCAAAATCACAGGAGGCAACGAAAGACTCAAGGCAAGTCCCACGATACCTTACACGGACCGTGGGAGGGCACATGGACTGTGAAGATGACCATCTGCCTGACGTGGGATACCATGGAAAATACAAAGGATCACGTGAAGTGAAGTGAAGTCACACGTGACCCACCACGGGCCATGTGACATCTCACGGACCATGAATGCGGCCATGAAAGGAAGCAGAATCAACGCTGGAATTGCCAAGTGATGTCACACGAGCCGTCTGACGGACCGTGAAGTGCCTCATGATCCATGTAGTCGCTGTCAACCATAACGAAAGCCAGTTTTCTATTTCAATTCAGATTAGGTTTTCTTTAATATATATATACATTTTTAGTTTGTTTTTCATTATTAAGAACTGCTGGAGACAAAATTAAACAACAGAACAAAACTTTTGAGGGTTTTTCATCAAATTCATGGGTTTACATCCATTTGTTCGTGATTGTAATCCGTGAATTGCTTGATTATTCAATTATAAGTTCTATCTATGATTTATTCATCTTGTAATAATTTGATTTCTTCAATTATGCTAGGATAAACCCACAACTAGGGTTGTGGGAACCATGACGACTATTTAAGATAGGGAAACTTGGGATAAAATGCGAGAGTGATCGTCATATACATTGTGGGAATTCTTCAATTTAATTTATATCTTAATGAGTAGACGCATTAGGATAGGCCTGTATTCATTACATGATCGATAGGGATGTAGTGATTAGGAAAAGAATCCTATGACAGAATTTAAGGTTATTAACCTAGTCTAAGTGCTCGAGACCGGAAGGTGAGAGTACCTTGGGATCCATAGCAAGGGGCACAAAGGGTAGACGTTCCTAGACTGAAAATTAATGAATGAAATGCATCTAAGAGGGACCGAAAGGTGAATTAGGTGTTAACTTCTTGTTGTACTCTGTATATGAGGTCATAATCGTAGAATCCCTAAGTTTGAATGACGAAGTTGGTGTCATGAGGACCACAATCCTAGTTCTGCAATTAATTGTTGAACTCCAGTAGTTACCGTTAGCTAGTTGTTATTAGAATTTCCTTGCAATTTAGTTTTCTTAACTCACAAACCCCCCATTTACATTATGAACATTTATTTTGGAAATAGATATTACACTTGGAACTAAGCGCTGGTAGCTATATTCTCACGATTTCCTATGGGATCGACCCCAAATCTTGTTGGATTCTATATTTGATCAACAATCACTTTACTCTTCATTTGGAGTGTAAATTTGGGCGTATCAAGAATCAAAGAGGGAGGGGACTGATGAAAATAAAGGGAACATGGAGGTAGAAAGAGACACAAGGAATAAGGTGGAGGGACATGAACAAAGAAATAAAAAGGGAATAATAATGAATGACAACAAGTAAGAGGGAAATAAAATATAGTATGTAACCCCTAAAGTGACACAAAAATACAAAGCAAAGGTAGTGACAAACAATCAATTTGGTGCGCTAGACTACAAGGAAGAGATGGATAATTAAAATGCAATAATCAAAGGAGATCATCAATAATACCAAGGAATGAGTTACCCAAACTTTTAGGAAAGGAGAAGAAAAATAAAGAAGGGAGAGCGGAGAAGGGATAATTGAAATTGAAGGTATGGAGAAGGAGGGAGAGACCAGACAAAGGAGAGAAGGGTATGAAGATGAAGAGATTGTTGTAAGTTATAATAAACAAAAGAATACACAAAATGATACTGTGATGCCAGATGTAGGCTCATCAAATAAGGAGAATAAAGGTGTAGGCATGGTGGATAGTTGAATGTCGGTCCATAATATAGGAGACGAGGTAGAAGGATAAATTATGCAGCAACTTGATCAAAATCAAGAGGATGAACTACAAGATCTTCATGATCTACCTGAAGAAGAAATGCAGAAAGAAAAGATGTTGAGAAGGATGAAGCTGTAAATGAAAACATTACAACTACAACTATATATGGGGATTTGTCACCATGACAAATTTATTGCTTGAAGAGTAGGGTAAAAATAAATCAAATTGTAATTCCTTTACAAGTGAAAATAAGGAGCAGGGATAAAGTAACTAATAGTGATCAATGATAGGAAAAGTGCCATTCTGGAATATTGGATCTATGAAATCTCAAAAGGCCTTTGAGAGATTGATAGATCTAAATAGAAGGCATTACTATAATTTTGTAGCACTTTTTGAACCTTTTCAAGATGATAAAGAGATGGATGAATACAAAAAAAAATTGAGATTTTAAAATGCATATTGTAATTATTCATCTATGATATTGGTATTTTGGAATGATGAGTGGGTGAACAATGAGGGATTTGGTCAACAAACCACTTTCAATTTTAGATGTAATCAGGTGGACTTTAGGGTGAATTTTGTGCATGCAAGGTGTAACCCCCAGGAAACGTTAGAGCTATGGGAGAAAATTCTAGCTATTGCTTAAATCAATCAACGACCTTAGATAGTGGCGGGATTTTTCAATGTTATACTGATGGAGGAGGTCATAATTAATGCATCAACACACTCTTCACAATTTCAACTATTTGTAATCGTCAAAAGTATATTTACCCAACTTGGAGTCGAGATCGAACCCATAGAGAAATGATAAGGTCAGAGTTCAAATCAAGAAGTAACTTTGTTCTTTAATCTTTCATAGTATGAGCAAACAACACATAAAAATAAATAATAATCTAAAAATAAATTTTGGGGGAAAATTATCACTAAACAAAGTAATAAAAAACAAAGATCAAGAGAGATTAAGTAGCTTCTAGGGAAGATAAGTAGACACACAAGTAGTAATTGGCATGGGTATTTGAAAATACTAAAGGGATGATGAATCTATATGGGTAGGACATGTGAATCTAACATTTGATCAAGGTTCTCTCAAACTCAAGATCAACTTTCCACAATAACTTTCTCAAGTTACTATGGGTTCAATACATAACACCTCAATCTTAGCAAAAACCACCTATCTCAAGGAGATTTCATTAATTCAACCCATTAATGGCTATTCATTATTTAACCTCACTTCATGCAACCTTTTCAAGCATACATGAAAATCCTAGGCTAGGACTAAGTTTGCAATCTCAATCCATACATAAAAACATGGTTAATTAACAAAACTCATATTATTCCCCTAGAAGTATTGGGATTCTAACTAATCATCAAATAGAACATGGGTAATTTACCAAATAGATTTTATTCCATCAAATTAGTCCTCAAGCATAAGAAATCCAGAAGAAATCAACAAAAATTTAGCAAAACCCTTATCTTCAATGAAGATTGGTGTGTTTTCTACCCCTACTCTCTCCACAAAAAAAACATTGCTCAATAATAATTGTACTGTCTCCAAAATGTACAACTCACTATTAGAAAAATATACCACTCTACTATTAACCATTCCTTTTAAAATATACCAGCCCCTAAGCTATTTATACTCTGAATAAAAAGAATAGAATATCTACCTCAAAATTCTAATCGGCAACGTTAGTCGAGCTCGCTGATCAAGTCGGTGATTCGCATAGTGCTCTTTCAACATTACAGACTACTCCTCTTGATTGGACTTGATATGGAACTTTGGTGAGCTCGCCAACCTGGTTGGTGATGCACCTTGTGGAGCTTGAGTTCACCTTTTAACTAGTGACTTTAGGCCAAGTCTGTGGCATATTGTGCTAACTAAGTCAAGATCGCCAAATCCTTCTTGTAGCTCGCCCTTTTTTCAGTTGACTTTCTTCTTGTTGGGTGATCTTTTGGTGAGGTTTGGGGTACTTTGGCGACTCGCCAAGTACCCTTTTGCGATGCTCAGTGTCTCATACTTCATTTTTTGCTCATTTTCGACCTCTTTTTGTATGTTTGTGTTCCAAGTGTTCCTAAATCTTTACCTTGCTGCAAAAACAACAATTTATGTCAATTTATAACACAAAATAAGGCGTCGATTATGCATAAATCAAGCCATAGATGAGTGCAAATTCACCACTCATTAATACCCCCAACTTAAATCTTTAGTTGTCCTCAAGTAAATCAAATGACAACTAGTTCAAAGATCATGTCTATGAAATGCACTAATTGACATTCAATTTCTCAAGGCACAAAATCCATTCACCATGCAACCACTCATATGTGTACTTCAAGCAATGACTAGAAAGTAGCTTCCATATCTTTTACTCACAAAGGCTCATCCAAAGGCAAAATCATGCTGAATAATTATGCTCGATTTCCTTCACATTAAAGAAAATTCCATTCTCATAAAGCAATACAATATCAAGCTCGAGAATCATACAACACTTACACTCCCAAAAGAAGAAAAATATGCCCAAATCGACTCATGAACTTGCCCTTATTTTCTGACTAATACATCAATCGGCTTATGAAAGGTCATAAAGGACTTTTTGGGCTTGTAATGGGATTGAGTGCAAGGTAAGGTGACATTTTGGGATAGTGACTAACCTTCTTGGTGTATGGCGTGGATTCAAACTATCATTCAACACAATACACCACATCAACTTGGCCCAAGCTTAACATTCAATTTTTCTCATCTTATCAACCTTAACAAGGCATTCCCTCCCCTTTATTCACTAACAAACATGATTTTTAACATATTGACAATCTAAAGCTGAAATCACATATCAAACTCAATTCATTTTTTTATAGGAGGGATATGAAGATTCCAAAGTAGGTAATAAGATGTGCTCATAACCAACTACGATCCAAACTCTTCCAGTATGGGACAACTTTATCACAATCAATTTTTATCTTAACCATACCACACCCCCAACTTAGGCTTTTGGCCTAAAGATGAATTATTCTACCAATTCAAACACCAAGAAGAACATGGATAGGTAAATACAACCAAGGATTCATTTTATTTTGAGTTCTACAAAAAGGAATAGGTGCATCCACGACCCATAAGAGGAGTTTCGTGGACGGTTCCAATAGTTTTTAATTACGGGTGTTTTTGACATTTCTAATCTATCTAAGTCCTAAACTACATCATTTTGGTGATCTCAACTAACTTAATTAACCTAAACTTTATAAAGGCCTATTCCTAAATCATTCAAAGCCTTTAGTTTTTAAATTTCTCTCAAGGGTTCTCAATATTTCTCTCTCTAAGTCAAGAGTTCCATTGAAGCTAAAGTTTGAAGGTTTGATCAAGTTTTTCAAGATGTCTCTCCTCAATTTTAAGGGTTCTACTTGAGGTTATGTAGGGATTCATTCATGGATTAGTTTCATTCATGAAGCCCAATCCAAAATTTTCTTTTTATCAAAGATTTATGATGAATTCTTATGGACATTTAAGCTATGATTCCTAATGCATAAATTATGATTCCTATATGATGATTATGACTAATTATGCATGAATTATATGATCTATATGATTTTAAAGTTAAAGTATGCATGATTAGGACTTAATGATTTTACGTGGGTTCCTTTGCTAATGTTCTAAATTGATTTGAATGCATGGCTTACTCTATGAATCTGATTCAATTGCATGGCTTTGAATCAATCGTCCATGTACCCGCACTTAGGTATATGATCAAATTATAAAATTTCATGATTATGATCTCAAGCATGTAAAAGCATATTTTATGACCATGATGATATTATGAAAGTTATGATAAAGAGGATGATGAAAACCTTAATGTTTATGATGATGATGTTAAGGTGGGAATGTCTATCCACACTATGATGAAAGCAAAGTAGATGGACTATTCTTATGACATGATGTTTTCATGAAAGCTATGATGACTAGTTATGAATTATGAAAGCATGATTTTAATGAAGTATGAATTATGTTGCAAGCTATGTATATGCATGATATATGTATTCCGTGGGATATGACTTAGAACTGAGTGGACTTGTGTGAGAGAGACTATCTTACAGGGTCCTTATATAAATCCTCAAGTTCCATAACTATGTGCCACCAAAGGAATGTTGTTCATGTTTTATGCCTTAAAGGTGTGCTATTGGATCCAAATAGCTTAAATGATGGACACTCACCATGCTAGGATAGATCCTAAAGGGTGGGGTCAAATAATGGTTCTCACCATGCTAGGGTAGAGCCTATAAGGTGAGGATCGATTTTATCTTGGCAAAGTAGACTCTTCTTAGTTCGATGTAGAGTGAACATCAAGATTCCATGTAATAGTCTGCATGGTATTATGAATGCCTGTTATGGTCTTATTCTTATAATTGTATGTTAAGGTTATGAATGGATTTTATAATACTTCTTCTAATGATTTTAAACTTGCATGCTCATGCATATTGTGCCCTTATCCTATTGATGATGATTAAGCATATTGATATTAATGTGATGTCCTTTCATTCATGGAATACCTACATATTTAGTGCATTCTATGTACTAATGCATACTTATTTGCCTATATGATCTAACGATGTAGGGATGGACGACGAGATGACTATTCCATTTCGTGGCTAGATTCGGATTTGAGCTTGAAGACTTGTTGGTGAGTTTTCATGCTTTGGGAACAAGCCTTATGATATTTTTTTCCATTTATGTTGAGACTTTATCATTTTCATACTTTTGATATATATCTTGAGGGTGAGCTATATGCTAGCCCCCCCCCCCCCAAGATCTATGATATAGAGGCATGATTTGGACTATGGATTGATGTATATTCTCCTATGGGAACTATGACATTTTATTTCTATATACTTCCACTTGCTTATTCTCTTATGTATGCTTATTTTACCTTATGAATACTTATGATATGAACACAAGACTTGGATGGGACGCCTTTGGGTGTCACATTCACTGTGTCACGGCTAGGCCCAAGGTCCAGGTCGTGACACACCTTGCTCTTGACTCACAAGTCCAATAAACCTAGAGATCTTATACCAATACTTGTCACGACCCACAATTGGATCACAACTA
The DNA here is from genome assembly GCA_038996855.1 of Solanum aculeatissimum. NCBI lineage: Eukaryota > Viridiplantae > Streptophyta > Magnoliopsida > Solanales > Solanaceae > Solanum > Solanum aculeatissimum. The sequence continues at coordinate 13,205 of JBCEWC010000641.1, read as the reverse complement.
AAATAAAAAATAAAGCAGAAACAACCGTAACATAACACAAGAAATCCCCATAACCTAGAGTCATGAGTACAAGAGCATCTAAAGTAGTACAAAAGAGTGATATAAGTGTCTCAAACAAAAAGTATAAAGTTGTCTCATAATATTTGATACAAAGTCCAAATAGAAAGTAACAATAAAGAAACTCTCAAAGATCTATGGCTACTCGAAGTCTGAGCCTCACCGCTAAGATATAAATAAATGGAGAATATCCCAGCTAGAATAAATCAACTACTCTGTGCGGGTCCTTGTGCTAGATCTACTGGGAGGAAAAAAGGTAGAGGTGAGTACACCAAAATATACCCAGTAGGTTCAACCAACTAGGTAAGAGAAATTAAACAAGTATATAATAACAAAGATTCCTACACTTGCATCCAAAAAGATTAGTGCACAATAAAATATACTTAAGGCGAGATAAGATCTCCAACATGACCAGTGATACAACACAATAAAAGATATGAATATAGTACATGAAGTCTTATCAAATCATACATCAAGTGTCTCTCAACCTGGCCACCTGCCCATGGTTAAGAGGTTTCACAATGCCTCATCCTTGCCACTGCCCATAGTCAAGGGATTTATAAAGTATGAATCTTACTTTTCCTTCTACCCAGGTCAAGGGGTTGGTACAACTGTGGAGCATATTACCCTTGCCTCCTACCTAGGTCAAGGGATAATACAATGCAACATAATATAACGCAAGTCAATGATATCAATTCAAATGTGTGCATAAGTATAATAGCATCATGATAAGAATAATACAACATAATCCTCACATAATCATGGAGAGTAAAATTAAGTGCTAGTGTTACAATCTATCATAACATCTCATATAGTCGTAATCATATCAATGATCAAGTATGCCTACAGTACCAGACCTCACTCGTCCCCACAATATATACACATCATAATAATATTCGAGAATCAAGTATAACAATGATACCAGACCTCTCTCGTCCACAAACTATGTATATAATCATCAAGAGTGTCTCATAAGCCATCAAATTGTCACAATGTTTCCCCTAAATAGTATCACAAGTATCAATTTATCACAATAATATCCCATAGGATCTCAGTCCATAAGATTTTATCTTAGATTAACAGTAGAATCGCAAACTACTCACACTTCGGCTTAACCGGGATCATATTTCCATCAATGTCCCATCACACCAACACAACTACTCATGAATAAGTCTAGATCTCACAGTTACCACATAAACATGATCAATAACTCAAATTCAGTCCCAACAAGGTTAGCCGAACCTACCTCAATGCTGAAACTGCACTCGGACAAACTTTTAATCAACCCAAACCTCCAACGATCCTTGAATAGATCAATCACTATCAAAATCAGATACTACGCATCAAGAGGTGCATTTTAATATCCACATTGGTATGATTTAGGTGTAGGGGCAATATGATCAAAATTAGGGCTAAAATTTAAATTTCTCGAATCTAGAAATTGACTTTAAAATTAGGTTCTACGCAAAAAATAGAGTCTGTAGGTGAAACTTTCACTAAAATCTAGTTCAAATCAAAGGAGAAATCACCATTTAAAATTTTGATATCAAAGACTAAAAATCCTCAATTTTGGATATTCAAAATCATGAAATTCAAGACAAAATCAAGATAACACTCATGATAAATAGTTAAAATAGTGTTAGAAATACTTACCCAAAAAAATCCTTCGAAAATCCTCTTTCAAAATTGCTCCAAAAGCTTTGAAGTTCATGAAAATGACTAATGGCCCTCGGATTTAAAATAGTGCTAGTAACAAAATCACTCTGCGAATGCGGATGGAGTCCCACGAACGTGGAAAAGTCGATCGAAAATGACCTCCACAATTGTGGAGACCAACCCATGAATGCGGAGAGTAACCTAGAGGGGGGTTCCACTCCCATGTGCTCCGCGAACGAGGAGCCTATCCCGCAATCGCGAATAACCGGAGATGGTACATCACTCCGCAAATGCAGATTAATCCTCCGCGAATGCAGAGAGAAAAATCACCAAGACCTCCATGAATGCGGAGGATTCTCTGCAAACACGAAGAAGTAATTTGTCTGCACTAGAAAAATCACAAATCCAACCAAAACTCAAAATTGGCACTAAAAACTCATCCAACATCAGAATTTCACAAATTCTTTATGTATCCATTCTAGAAACAACGATCCAGACTCAACAGAATTATCAGAAATCAATTTCAAGGCCTCCTTGCCACAATAATCAATGCAAATCAAATATACTAGTTTAAAACTCAAAATACAGAATCTGCCCTCGACAACTCTGAAAAATATTACGAGATCAATTCTAGCGTTAGTTTTACTATTCGAAACTACTAGAACGATCAAAATTTTGATCCGAGCTTTTGAATTTTGAATGTTGACCAAAGTCAAACTTTGGTTCCGAAAACAACTCAAAACACAATATTGGGCCTAAAAACCTCATTTCAACTCCAAATACAGTTCTATAACTTCTCACAGACTATTTTTGATATTTAAGAGCTAATGGTGATTTGTTGATTTATGGTAATTTTTGCCCCACTGATTGGTCTTTTATTTATGGTAAATTCTGATTAAATCAAATTAGTGGATTCATTATGCTATGTATGGTAGATTTTAAATTGGCATTTATTATTTTCTTGCCTTTTACTTATTTTCTCTGATTGCTCCTCTCCACTATAAAAAGACTCACCTATTCTCACAGAAAACATTCTTCTTACACTTCTCTCATATGAAAAACCTCACATATTCTTTACAGACACTGTCTCCATAAGACGCACAACTATATTCTAGACAATCGCACAAAAGGTTTCTTTTACGCCTCAAAATACTCTATATTATTCTCACTGGTTTGTACATCACCTTTAGCACACCTTTGAGTATTTTCTTGTTATTGTGAGTTCTCGCTTTCCTCTTTATTCATATATTCTAGAATTCTTTGTTCGTTATATTGGTACTGCTAGTTTTTTTTTTAGTATTGCAGGTTAGGTTTTGAATTAGTTTCATCAAGACGTGAAGAGTCACTGAGGCGGGGATGAATTCGGAGAAAGATCACAATATTTATTTATTTTATAAATTTGTGTTGTATTTTATTTTTTTCGACAGAATCTTGTAATAACATAATAAAATTGGGGGATTAGCTAAGAGGGAGGGGAAGTTATGTGCTAAGTGCTTTATTTTATTTTATTATTTACTTTGTTTTGATGATACTTTTAGGCAAATATTAATTTAGGTCAATAACTAAAACAAATTATGTGTGCAGTATTTGAATTAAATCAAAATGTCTTAATATGTTAAGATATAGATATCATGCATATAGGGACTAATTGTCCAATTATTACGCTTAGATTATAATTTTCTAAAGAATGTTCACTAAAAAGGGGGGCATAAAAGTTTTTTGTCGTTTATAATTTTAACTCTTAATATTATCTTGTTAATGGTCACATGTTTGAATTTCACGTTCAAATGATTTTCCACTAATCAAGTAGTCTAATTAGGATTTCTTTTCTAAATTAATAAACTTTATTTTAGTCAAGTTAGTTTTATGTCTAGATTTTAGATCACACTATATATGTGTTTAAACCCCTAATTTTGATATGTTTTATTTTGAACTCATTTTCATATTAAAGTAAAACTCTAACTTTCACATGGTTAAGACAAATGTTTTTAAAAGTTGTCTTTATTTGGAATTTATGATTGACACTTTTGACATATTTTAAGCAACAAAAAAAATATTTTCTATCTTAGGTTATTTTCCATCTTTCTTGTTAATACATTTTAAACCTTTGATCCGCACAATCATGTCTTTTTTTGTACTCTTTACTTGCACTTTATTTGTGTGTCTAGAGGCATAATTTGAGACGTTTCATGCTAAATGTTTGTCCTAAATATTTTGTTTGACGCGGTTCATTAGGAAGATTAAATTTTGTTTAAATCTAGACCCTACCAAATTTAGAAAATTCCAAATCCTCTTGGACCTTAGGAGGGACGATAGACATTATTAGGAATCGCTAGATTTTTCCTCTTTTAGTACGCTCTTAAGTAAAATAAAAATAAACTAACTTAGGAGGGGTAGGGGTAGCTAGGACCCTCGGATATGATGAACTAATCTCAAGCTTTAAATGGGAACGAATCTTTGATTTTCGTCCCTTGGCTTAAATAAGCCACGTGAGTTAAGTATGACAAAGTTCAACTTTTTTCTTCCGAAATGAAAAGCCAAGTAACTGATCCGAGTGGTAATTAAATCTCTCTTAGTTTAACCTTTTCCTCTTTCTTTATTTTAAATTATTTGGGATAGTTTAACTTGTCTATTTTTATTCACTTTAATTCTTTTATCACTTATGCAATTTTTTTAGGATTAACCTTCTAATAAAATAAGAGACCCTTATTTGTGACTCCCACATAGAATAGAGATACGGTCGGGACCTGCATTTGCGGACCTCGAGGGGTGCCTAACACCTTCCTCTTGAGGTAACATGACTCCTTATCTAGACTCTGGTTAAGCTTTGACCCTTAGGTTTAGTTTTAGGCCTAGAATGGTGTCCTAATGCACCTCAAATCATTAGGTGGTGACTCTTTACTCGCGTTTTATTTTGTGTGTCTAGAGGCATAATCTGAGACGTTTCATGTTAAATGTTTTGTTTGACGCAGTTCATTAGGAAGCTTAAATTTTGTTTAAGTATAGACCCTACCAAATTTAGAAAATTCCAACGTCTCCTGGACCTTAGGAGAGACGATAGATATTTTTAGAAATCACTAGATTTTTCCTCTTTTAGTACGCTTTTAAGTAAAATAAAAATAAACTAACTTAGGAGGGGTAGGGGTAGCTAGGACCCTCGGATATGATGAATTAATATCGATCTTTAAATGGGAACGAAACTTTAGTTTTCGTCCCTTGGCTTAAATAAGCCACGTGAGCTAAATATGACAAAGTTCAACTTTTGTCTTCCGAAATGAAAAGTCGAGTAACTGATCCGAGTGGTAATTAAATCTCTCTTAGTTTAACCTTTTCCTCTTTCTATATTTTTAATTATTTGGGGTAGTTTAACTTGTCTATTTTTATTCACTTTAATTCTTTTATCACTTAGGCAATTTTTTTAGGATTAACCTTCTAATAAAATAAGAGACCCTTATTTGTGACTCCCACATAGAATAGAGATACGATCGAGATCCGCCTTTGTGGACCTCGAGGGGTGCCTAACACCTTCCTCTTGAGGTAACATGAATCCTTATCTAGTATCTGGTTAAGCTTTGACCCTTAGGTTTAGTTTTAGGCCTAGAATGGTATCCTAATGCACCTCAAATCATTAGGTGGTGACTCTTCTTCAATTCAATCCTTTCAAAATCCCAAAAGAGTCGATGCTACGATGTCGTCCAGGTTTCCTTTTCTGCGAGAAAAAAATAGGGCGCGACACCAAGCACTTTTTGAAATGACTTCCAAAAATGAAAGGTGAATTGAGTGCCACGATCTGATATAATGGATAATGGTACCCAATAAAACCTCACCAAGTCCTGGATATATAACTTGGCATACTCTTGTGCACTATATGAAGCCTTGATCGATAGGAAGTGAGTTGACTTTGTCCTTCTATCCATAATAATCCATATGGAGTTAAAATACCTCTTAATCTTAAGTAATCCTACCATAAAATCCATGTTGATATCTTCCCGCTTCCAAGTGGGAATCTCAATGTCATGGGCTAGGCCTCCCAACCTTTGATGCTCAACCTTGAGTTATTAACAATTAGGACATTTGTCCACAAACTTTGGTATGCCTTTTTCATTCCATTCAACCAATACACTTCCCTTAGATCTTTATGCATTTTAGCAAAATTGGAATGAATAGAATAAGATGAATTATGAGCTTTTTTCAAGATCAAACTCCTCAACCTATCAACATCCAATACATACAATCTACCTTGATATCTAAGCACGCCATCTCCCACTTGTGAGAAAACATCCACTTTACCTTCTTTCACCAATGCCTTCAATTCAACCAAAGTGGAATCAAGATCTTGCTTGGATTTGACATCAACAATCAATGAAGACCTAAAACCATTCAATACCATCACACCACCATTTTCGACATCACTCAATCTAACCCCAATCTAACCAATGCTAACTCTTTTTCCTATCGTCTAAGTGAGACACACTACCCATAAAATCCCTACTAAGTGCATTGTCTACCACATTAGCCTTACCCAGGTGATACTTTATAGTCATGTCATAGTCTTTGAGAAGTTGTAACCACCTTCATTGCCTTAGGTTAAGGTTACTTTGAATGATTACATATTGGAGAGTTTTATGATCAGTGAAGACATCAACATGAACCCCATATAAGTAATGACACTAAATCTTCAAAAAATGCAAATACCACAATCACAAGCTCAAGATCATTTGTTGGGTAGTTCTTTTCATGCACCTTCAATTGACTTAAAGCATATGCAATCACCTTCCCATGTTGCATCAACACACAACCCAAACTAATTTGTGAGGCATCACAATACATGACAAACCCTTGGTACCCTCCAGTAAAGTCAAGATTGAAGCTAAAGTTGACCAATCTTTTAAGGTTTGAAAGTTTTTCTCACACTTATCCATCCACAATGGTGTCAAAATGGAGGAGAACCCTTCAACAAACCTCCTATAATACCCAGCTAGACCCAAAAAGCTTGTAATGTCCGAAGGAGTCAATGGTCTAGGCCAATTATTCACCATTTCTATCTTCTTAGGATCAACTTTAATTCCCTCACCAAACACTACGTGTCCAAGAAATGCCACCTCTTCTAACCATAACTCACATTTAACAAACTTGGCAAACAATTGTCTCTCCCTTAAGGTTTGAAGTATAATTCTCAAATGGTTCATATGTTCTTCCCTACTCTAAGAATACACCAAAATGTCATCTATAAAGACAACCATGAATCCATCATGGTATGACTTACATTCCCTATTCATTAGATCCATAAATATCACCAGTGCATTAGTTAAACCAAATGACATCACCATAATTTGAAATAACTATACCTTGTCTAGAAAGACATTTTGGGAATGTCACACTCCCTCACCCTTTTGATGATAATTGGATTGAAGATTAATCTTAGAGAAGTGTCTAGCCCCTTGTAATTTTCCAAACAAGTCATCTATTCTTGGAAGGGGATATTTATTCTTTATGGTCACCTTATTCAATTGTCGATAGTCTATACACATCCAAAGTGACCAATCTTTCTTCCTCACAAATAACATTGAAGCACCCCATAGAGACCTACTTAGTCTAATGAAACTCTTCTACAATAAATCTTTCAATTATTCCTTCAACTCCTTTAACTCCACAAGGGCCATTCATTAGGGAGGAATGGAGATAGATTGAGTATCGAGAAGGAGATCTATGCCAAAATCTCTTTCTCTTTTGGGAGAAAGACATCAAGGAATTCATTGACAATAGGGATCGACTCAAGATATGGGACCTCAAAAGTGACATCCCTAACCTCACTAGGTGATAGACACATTCCTTGGAAATCATCGAGCTTTAAGATAAGAGAAAAATAATCCTTGATGAGTCCATATACTGGACTCATATAGAGCTTAAATTGCATGAAAATTTTTTCCTCAATGTACTCTTTTGCCTCATATACTAACCAATTTATGTGTTTGACGCCAGAAGTGAGGAAGAAAATACATGGAAGGACAAAACTTAACAACATAGGACAAAAGGAGAAAATTTCTAAAATGGCAGTAGAAGTCGGCAGTCCCCAAATAGTGACAAGACCGCCTAAAGTTGCAGTGTCCAACCCCAACTATTTTTTGAAGAAAGGCGATGATGGTGCAATATCGGCAATACAACTGTGTGTCACCTAATGTTATATAGTCTAAGGCCTTAAACAAATGTCTAAAAAGGTGGTCAAGTGCATATTCGATGGATCATCGATGTGTTCGTCGACGACCAAACTTGACCTCAAAATGGTGACTCGAGCACACCTTGGGGGTAATTTTGTCTGAAGTATAAATAGAAATTGAAAAGGATTTTTGGTACACAATTGAAAAGAGGATATTCAGAGAGTACACTAACTATTTTTTCCAGAGAGAGAAGTACATTGGAGAGTTTTTATTTGAAGAAAAGGGTTTGAACCTAGCTTTGGGAGGAAGATTGGAGCAAGAGGAGAATAAATTCTTTCTATTTTCTTGTAAAATTCTACATCCATTGCAATGGAGAATGATTTTGGTAATCTATTTTATCTTTTAGTTATGAAAAGCTAAAACCCCTTGTATCAGGAATGTGTAATTAACTTGGGTTCTTGAATTCATGATTGGGTCTTAATTATTTTGAATATTTTGTTATTAATTGAAGTGAGTTCTAATTCATTACCATGTTTACTTGAAGCTTTGATGTTGCAAACTTAGGGTTTATTCTTAGATCTTTTATTATTGCAAATATCCTTGAATGATTAAAGTGGGTAATAAATAAGATTGCCATGATTGTTGTGGATTTTATTGAATACATGATAAGGGTTCAATCGACTAAGGTTTTAGAAGGTTTGCTTATTAATTGCATAGGTCCTAGCAAGTCCTAGTGTAATTTGACATATGAGATCTCATCGGGTTCATATGGAACACTGCTTTTGTCCGATAAGAGATTGCAGTTACTAGCAATGTAGCCTACTCATATTCAATCAACATATTCGTTGAATTTGTAAGATGCAAATGTTGATTTTTTGACCCAAGTGAACACATCTCTGACATACCTTCTCTCTATTTGTGTTTGAATCAATTCACATAATTATTTGTTAATTACATATTAGTTTTAATCATTTTTATTAATCCTAAAACTATTAGGACAATTCTATACTTCAAACTGTAAATCAAATTATTCCCTGTGGATTCAACCCCAACTCTTAGTTAGGTTATTATGCTGATGACAACCACCATACTTCTTATTGATTTTGAGGTATGATTGAGCGTTATCAACATATCGAACTACTACCCTCCCACTCAAGAAAAGGTTCATTTGGGAATTAGAACTTGACTTTACGGGTTCGACAATCTATAAAAGCATAAGAGGTATGCAAACAATCTATTCCACGAATGACATCAAAGTCTACTATAGAAAGTTCTACTAGATCACAAGGGATAACTTTATGCAAGATAGACACTGGACAATTTCTATAGACTTTTTTAGCAATAACTGACTCACCTAAAAGAGTAAAAACTTAAAATGGCTCAAGAAAAACTTCGGGGTAGGTGCCTAAGGAAGAAGGAAAACCTCTTGGTTGGCTTGGTTGGCCAAGACTTGGGCCATCATGGTGAAAACAACACGGAATTCAGCATGAGAGACTCTGTCTTCTTATGGCATGGGAGGGGCTTAATCCTCATTCACGTCCCTTGGTGGAGGAACTCTTCTTTGCAACATGATCTAGAAAATAGCAAAGAGAACATCATAAGATAGGGGAAACCTTAGGCAACTTCTAAAGGCATGACAAGAATCATGAAGAAGGAAAAGTTTCTTAAACGCCTCATAGCCTCTCATTCTTGATTGTGGCATACATCACAACCATGAATAAGACTCTATCTGACGTGGTATATTGGACATCCAAGGAATATTTCAAAATTTCATGCTTTGATACCAAGTTTGTCATGACCTAAGCTTAGGGCCTAGTCGTAACATGGTGAATGAGGAACTCGAAGACACCTCACCCATGCCTCTTATAATTCATTAAGAATTCATAGGTATTTGATCAAAATCAAGTGGAATTTAAAATGGGGAATAGGACTAAAGCACATTTAAACTTAAATTCCATAAAGAGAATCAACATAAGACTTCATAAAATTCGTCCAAACATACCATCTACATAAAATACTTGGTAAGGGCTAAGACATGTTCAAAGTTCACCCTTAAGTGAAATGTATTAAAAGAAAATACAACATAAAAAGTAAAAGTCTCAAAATATAATAAACATTAAAGAGGGCGGTGTAGTCCCCAAATTAGAGGACTCACCAATCAAACTAGTCTTGAACGCCCAAAGTCTAACCATGTGCCGGAGGAGGAGGAACATCGGTATGCAAATGCAACATAAGAAATTGCAATGTCATCATTCATGAAATTATAATGCCATCATACATGAAATTGTAATGCTATCATGCATGAGATTTTAATGTCATCATAGGTAATATGTATAGTCATAATCAAAGAGTAAAACTCAATATGTAATGAAGAATCAATGCATCATGTAAAACCACGCTTTGAAGTAACATAAACCTCATATACATAACTATGTCAGAGTAGATTGTAACCAATATTTAAGACCATGTGAGCTACTACATGGAACCTAAGATAACCCCTACGTTGGCATAACGAGTCTACTTATCGGATAGAACTCCATCAACTTATGCATACATATTTTAACTTTAACATTGGTATTGTGGATCCACTAGCCTTAGCCTACAAGGGCTCCTATGGAGGCACATAGTTAATGAGACAAGAGGTTGCTACTAAGGTTCCTTTACCGAACCTTACCTCAATGCCCTATTTGATGGTAAGTCAAGTCTCACGGAATACTTATAATACAATAATATAAATAGATATTTATAAATTTTAAAACATAAGTTTAACATAATAGGAGTAGCTTATTAACTTAGAAATCTACTCAAGTGAGAATTGTCCTTTCATATAAAGATCATCTTTTGTAAGAATTGTCTTTTCACCATATTAAAAAAGCATCTTAAAAACTTTATAAACTTTCATGAACATCAACTGGAAAGCCCTAATCATTCATAACACACTTCATCATAAAACTCAACTATGAAAAGGTAAAATAGAAGATTGTTGGACTTTGTGGGTGAAAGGAATCCAAAAATCAAATCTACATACCTTAATTTGAAGACTTAAAGAAGCTTGAGATTGGGGCAGAAATCTTGAAAACCCTAGTTGCCTTCTTCCTAGCCTTGGGAGAACCTTTGCCTTAGAATATTTTGAGAGAATTGAGAGTAGAAGAGAATGAGAGTGTATAGGGTGAGTTAGAGTTTATATGGGAGGGAAAGAAACTCAAAACGATATATTATTAGGCTTAGGATATGGGAAAGGTCGAAGATACCCTTTATTAAAATCTGTCGAAACCAAACCATAACCACTATCTATGGGTCGTAGATGAGATTATGAGTCGTAGATGCCAAGTTGCATCCTGATTACATTTTTTGGACTTCTAAAACTGCCTATGAAACTCAATCTATGAGACTTTTTTACGACTCGTAAAAGGATTTACGGGTCGTAGACCCCTGTAGAGCCCATCCATACTTAAAAAAATTCCAATCAAGGACCCCATCACGAGACCATTCTATGGCTCATAAACAGGACTACGACTCGACCTATTTGTTCATAGACCAAGATGACCAACCCTAACCCCATTCTACGAACCCCTCGTTTACGATTCATAGTTCCTTTTATGGACCGTTAACCACTCCTCATAGATTGTTCCTATACTTAGAAATTTTTTTATCCTAACTAACTCCTTCCACGAGCCTTGTCTACGACCCGTGGTTTGAACCACAAGCCGTAAATGAGGCTCATACTTTGGTAAAAAAAAATTAGTTCAACACTTTTCTACATTTTTCAACTTTCTAGCTTATGGGGTCTTACACTTCCAAACTTCAACAACTATTTTGATCCCCCAGTCTACGAGCTAGTGTCTATGACTTGTAGAACCTTCTACGAGTCGTAGAACCCCTTCGTGCTTTTGACCTTCAAACTTCAAAATTTCACCAAGTCCATTCCTCTTCCACGAGGCCCATCTACAACCCGTAAAACCAACCATGAGCTATAGAAAGGCTCATACTTTTTGCACTAGTCCCAAATCTTGCACTTCTTTCCTGTTTCCAACCTTTTTAACCTATTGCTTACATAATCGACTAGTCCCCAACTTAGCTCTTCATCACCGACCTGATCTCTTCTTTTGTGTTGGAGTTTTTGATAGATTAGGTGATATAGGGACTCACTCATCGAATCACCTAATGAGTTGTACGGGCAAGCTTGACTTCACCCTTTGTACCTTTTTCACGTATTTTGACTCCTTTTTGCTCAATTATGCTGATGCATACTAAACTGTCAAGAATTGCATTTGGAACACATTTTCATACTTTAAATATAAACAAGCGTTGAGGACTTATTCTTATGCATTATGTACCCTTGTTGAATCCAAATCCTCGAATTCATTACTAACGGGTATATTCATATCCACGTTAGTAAATCGTTACCGTTTTCTATAAGGTTCACAATCCAACTCTTTTTTTTTCTTATTATGCAGATAAATTTCATCTTTCGAGTCCAATTTATGAGTGATAAATAGCATTTGAAAGATTATCAAGTAATAAAATAATTAACAGCAAGAAAAAAATAAGTAACTACACGAGGCATAGCACTATGATGACTATCTTAACAAGTCAATTCACATTCACACCACAACAATCATGAAGCTATCATAATCCTAGAGTAAGAAATTTAGTTCCACATAGACATGGAAAAAATTACAACAAACTTGTAAAGAAAAATATAAAAATAAATAAATATAAAGAAAAAAAGATAAAGCTAATTTTATCCAGTTTTCACAACAACTCCTAGCTCTTCTTAGGTTAAAACTTGTATTTAATCGTGCTTAAGAATTATTTATAGGTGTAGAAAAAATTTACGGACAAAATAATGAGTACAAAACAAGATGGAAAAAAATAAATTAATTAAATCTGCAAATGAGCTGCCGCGACATGGTAGGCGTCACTAGCTGCCTCGAAATAATTAATATTTTAAATTTTATATATACAAAGTGAATTGTTTAATTAAAAACAAAAAAAAAATTATCTTTAGCATATAGAGAATTAAAGGAAGTAGACGAAGAAAATAAATATATGAGTAAATAGACAAAAGAAAAAATGGAATTGAAGACTTTGCAACAACCTTATAAAATGATTCTGCAACAAACTTATAAAACGATTATCCTACTTATATTGTTAATAATGAATTTAAATTTAAAACTATAAATACATAGGTTAACAAATAAAATAATTTATATATATATATATATATATATATATATATGGCACAGGGATTAACAAGTAGTAAATAATAGGGGTAATTTTACCAAATCACCCTTTGAATATAATTAATACAATGTATTGAAAAATGTAATA
>JBCEWC010000640.1:0-51934 GCA_038996855.1 Solanum aculeatissimum | reverse complement strand
ATGGAGCAACTACATTTTGCAAGCTGAATATCTAAAACTAACTCTAAAAACTTTATTATGCTTACTTTATCCCTTTTCTATCAAACTTTCTCTATAACATTTACATATAATAGCTTATGTTAATGTCTTATCTAATGATACGAACTTTACCTATATCTTAATGCAAAAAAATTGCCCGTGCCTTGCATGGGAAACTACTTCCCTAGTTGTTAAATAATTGACAGTTTGGTGTAGGATTAAAATTACAAAAATATTTTAAATATAAAAAAATTATGAATTTCTATGTGAAAAAGAGAGAGTACTTTGAATTTAATATCCAAAGATAAGGATTATCTTGGTTTTTTACTTTTGTTTTGATTCAATATTAAATGTACAAAGAATATCTACTAATAAATATTAAATTTGTTGAGTAAGGAAGCACAACTGATTTATTTGAAATACTTTTAGAAAGAATAAATTTTCTTTCTTTTCTTGAAGGATTCTTTATAGAGTTACCATTACTAGAAGCAATTGATTACTCTTGATTTTTTCTTTCTTTTCTAGAATACTATTGTATAGCCTATAACACCCATGTGAAAACATCAAATCCGGCGTAATATGAGTTCTACGTTAGTAAATGAAGAATTGAGTGATATCAAATCTTATGTTCAAAAGTAGAGAACCATTATCTGATTAGGCTAAAAAAAGACTTCAAGCCAAATTAGATATGAGGAAATGTTGAAACGACAAGAAGAGTGCTTAATGAGGAGACAATGGTTCTGGGATTTCCACGCTTGAAAAAAGATCTGGGGTGTGTCGTTCAAATCATCGGTCCGGTACTAAATGTATTGTCACGCCCCAAAAGATGGCATGACTGGCACTCAATACCATCATTGGCCGAGTAAGCCACTGAACATGCTAGCTGACTAACCTAGGGTCCAAAAGATCGGGCAACATAACATCTGAAAAACTAAGCCTAGACAATATGGGTTATGGCTTGGTCAGTAATAAACTAAGCACATCAAGATAGGTAGCCCAAAATGATAAAGTATTGGCTAGACGACAAGGCTACAACAACAAAGGTACTGTCACTTACTACATATGTACATACCAATCCCATGACTGGAGACTGAAAGGTACCCAAAAAAACCCAAGATAACATGTCCACAATAGCCTCTAAGAGAATCACTAACACTGTTGGGACAGGACCCCGACTATACCCAACTGTACAACAAAAAATAAACATCTTGTGAAAGCTCCAGGAAAAGGTGGAACTTACCAACTCACAACTGAACTGGGCTCCTAGTGGAGGGGTCAATCAGAATCACTATCCGAACCTGCACGTACGAAATAAAATACAGTGTCCCCAGGCAACGGGACATCAGTACGAATAAACATGTACTGGTATGTAAGTCAGAAAGTAAAACCACAGATAACTGTAGTAAAAAGGGTAATAGAAATACCACCTGTAACCAAGACTCAAGTAACCTTCCTGGCCAACACTCAGCCTCCTAGTGATCAAATATGCATGGTATGATCAAGTAATCGCATGCCGTGAATATATATATATATAGATGCAAATGCATGACATACCCAACCAAATGCTAGTAATAGTTGTCCTTTCCGGGAACTACCCGACATCATATCTGCCAACCTGTGGCCATCCGTATAATGTACATATATGTAGTCAGTTAGGCAAATAGGCTCCATACCTCCGATTATAGCTCGAAGTCCATGCATAACGTGCCATGTATGATATGAATGCACATCGTAGGCCATAACATAAATTTAGCCCATCTTGGCTCATTAGCACACTTATCCTCATAATATCATAATCATTATCGTAACATATACATATGGCCCGTGGGATCTTACGTGTCTTTCGAATATGTTTGACAACTTAACTTAATATTTAGAATGAGGCCTTACTTTTGAATATGTTCATAAAGGTGCTTCACATAATTCTTACACTTGGTTCCATGTCAATTAGAAAAAAAAAGTACTTAAAAGAATCAAATTCTTTAGTAGTTTAAATAGGAGCATTATACTGGAAATTATTGGAAATCAACGTGTTACTTTCTGGGTGCTTCAATTATGGTTTTAGAATGGAAGAAGGACTTATCATGAATACTAAATTCCTCTCATAACTTATTATTATTTTTAGTGACACCACACCAAAAAGTGCAACACCTCAACAAAAGGACAAACAGTCAAGAAAAACCGATAGATTGATATATAAATATTGAATGTCCAATTTGAGCGAACGAATGAAATTTCAACCTAATATAGTAATGAAAATAGTTCAGCTACAACCCCAATGCCTTTTACAGAAGGTTTTTCTAGTAACAGAATAGCAAAATATCACATTTGACGTTTTATAAATTTCCTGGATTTCGTGCTAAAAGAAGGGACGAAACTTAGCCTTAACATACCTTTCCAACGGACGTCCGAATGCCCAAAGTTTCTTCACGAAAGTAGTTACCGATGTCCTAATCTTCGTAAAGACTATAATACGCAGCTTAACAATACCTACAAACAGTCCATAAATTGGCATTAATGGCCAAATTTATCATATAATGTTTACACGAGGAAACGTCCGTAGAACTTCGTAAAAATGGTCGTAAAAGAGCCCCAAAATGATTAATTAAACAAATCAGATACAAACATTCAATAACCAAAAATAACACCACTTTCTCACAGTCCAAAATAGCCTCCAAACACAGCTAATAAGAGGAGAAAACAATCGCAAAGCGTAAGGCATGCATTTCTAGGCACGCGAGCGAATTTTAATGGTAAAAATGCGAAGAACTTACTGAAATTGATTATGGAGCTGGTGGGAGATTTGTCTTAAGTTGTTGAACTATTTTAGGATGAAAAACCTTCAGTTTGAACTTTAAAAAGTGAAATTAGTCGACATTTAAGTTGGCTTGACTCGACCCGGTCCATGACCCGATTTCCTGCTCGGGCTGTTGCATCTCATAACTTTTTATTCTGAAGTCAGATTGATACGTGGTTTTGTGCGTTGAAAACTAGACTCATAGACCTTCAATTTGATAGGTCATGGACCTTGTAAATCCTTATATTTTGGGAGGTATGATCTGGTACATTTGATCCAAATTTAAGAAGGATTTCTTAAAGAAGCTTACGGTAACTTTGGTCAAACTTTATCTTGCAACTTCCTTGACTCTGAAACTTAACATATGAGCTTTGGGATATTAAAATATCCCTTAAAAATACATTATTATTAAATTATGCACTCTTAGTCCCATCCGAGAAGTGAAACTCAATTTAAATCTTTCGAAAAGGGTGAGGTGCCACTTGGACCATCTCTTTAATCCCGAATATGCATTTAGGGGATTCCTTTGACTTAAAACTTTAATCCCTTGATATTACCACCTACTTGAAGCCTTATTAGTCTTAGTTTCTATCCAGATTCATATATGCCTTATACAACATGCCACAATATGTATATTATGGAAGACGAGAATCACAGGGTCTCACATGTAGCCTTCCCCACGCAAGATGCCAAATATTTATAATGCTCTGGTAGTTCAAGGTCGAGATAGTGTTGGTCAACCAATTAATGTGGCTTGTGAGGTACAACAATTATTAGGAAATAATTGAGTTAGGGATATAGCTATAAGTGCTACAAACGACCTAACGAGAGGAATGAGAGTGATTGACAAAGGAGCTCTTATAAGTGTTCTAGTCGGGGGAGTGGCTATGAGACAAATTTTTAGTGTGCTCGGAGAGCCTGTAGATACTAGTACAACATCTCCTATTCATAAATCTGTGCCCGCCTTTATACAGTTGGATACAAAATTATCGATTTTTGAAACATGAATTAAAGTAGTAGATCTTTTAGCCCCTTATCGCCGTGGAGGAAAAATCAGACTATTCGGGGGAGTTGGAGTGGGTAAAACGACTTGGAGAAATAATCAAACCAGTCAACATTGTATCTGAGTCAGACTAGATAGAATCGTTTTGAATGGGGATTGCTCGCTTCTATATAAAAGTCATTTTGCCTCCACCAGAGTTGACCATTTGCCTAGAGTATCCTCTGATCACTCTCCTTTAGCTCTACAAATAAGATCATTCTTCATAATTTTGAGTTTTAACTAATTTCTTTTAAATTTGTTATATTCCTCACACATGGAATGCACATATGATGCACAAGATGCACGTGCATTGCACGTAGTTGTTGTTTTATTCAAAATACTTCTGACATTTACTTAAGAGTTGATATTACTGTTAATTGTAAAAAATTGCTATTTTCGAGAAAATCAATTCAATACTTAATTAATTCAAGTCAAATTGATTTTTCAAAAAAAACATAGAGTCACCACTTAATTTTTAAGAAAAATAATTTAAATTTTAAAACTCAACAGAAAAAGTTCTAAAATTTTAGAGAAATGGGTAAGAGGCCCAATTTACACTTCAAGAAGAAATTAATCACTTAAAGTGACCGCTAACTTGCGGTTGACCGACGATTAAACTTAATTGACTAACTTTGAAATATCAATTTTAAAGAAAACACTTGAACATAATCTAAATTAGAAAGATTTAGACTATTTAAGGACTTTTTTTAAAAAAAAAAGAAATTTAAAATCTAGCCATATTTTATTCAATTTGATAAATTTTGAAGTAAAAGGGGAATTTGGTTTCTAAAATCTACTAAAATGGTTAAGTGATAAAAAAATAAAATAAAGAAGAGTTTTTTATAAATTATTTCAAGAAAAATATTTTAACTTAAACTTTAAAGGAATTCCATAAAATCTATTTTTTTTTCTAAAAATGACTGTAACACCAAAAGATTGCAAAATCACTAAAATAAAAATTTAAAATAAATGGTTGACTTGGCGGAATTAAATTAGATTAAAAATAAAACAATAGAAATGTTATAGTTAGAAACAACAAATATCATAAATAATGTCGTAAACATAAAAGAGTGAACTAAAGTAAAGATTGGGCTTGGCAGACCCAACACTTCACCTATCCTAATTTTCTAAAATTTGGACCTGCCTGACCCATTAATTTCTTGCTGCTGATTTGGGCTTTTAGCCCGTTACTTTGTTATATACGCTTAATGTATATTTTGTGTATACAGATGTGTACAAGCCTCCTTTGACCTTCAAAACCTGTGAAATCAGCTTTCTCAACCTTTATTCACTTCTCCTCTCCAACAAGTGACCCCAAAATGAACTTTGGGCCTTCTTGATCCAATGAAATACAAATGAGGGAGGAAGAGGCCATTTAGGATAATATGAAGGGATGCTTACATAGAGACGTGTGTATATACTACCGTTTAACATTTTTTAGCATTACACAGTGTTGAATATGATTGATCAATGATCACGTATATTTGTTCATATTTAATGATCAAAAGTTTCATAAAATTGTATTAATATATATTTTGAAAATATCAACTTTTTAAACTTTAGTATTTGTTCTTTTCTTCAATCCATTTTTTATGATTAATGGTTTGTAATATGATGTTTACTCTTTCGTTAGAATTTTTTATTTTGGTGATCTTGAAGTGATGAAGAAGCAAGTAAAGATGATAAATCCATAACAAGCATGCATGAACTCAAATTGTCAAAAATGATGATAGGTTCAACCTCAAAATCCACAACTTCAATAATTACTAAAGAATAATAAATATAATATTATTTTGATGTATAATATAATATGAATAAGTTCAAGATATAGTGGCTACATGATGAATTAATGGCAAAGTTTATCTCAATAGATATTATCTTATAGCTAATTACATTTTTTGATTGGATCCTTTTCAAGAAAATTTGTAATCTACTATGTTTTGTTGCTTACATTTTCCTTTGATTTAGATGTATTGATAGTTTAAATTATATAAAGCTGAAAAGATTAATACATAAGATGTGAGGTTTTTATTATATTATTTAACAAAGTCTTGAGTGTATTTCTATGATGCACAAGATGTACGTGCGTTGCACGTAGTTATTGTAATGACCTCGAAGGTCATTTTTTGCCATTTTCAAAAGTTGTCTTGGGTCATATTTGGTCGAGTTTAAAAATCAGATTTTGAAAATCTTGTAAAAAGTTGGAGTTTTGCAAAAGAAAGAGTTTTCAAAGGTTTAAAGTTGGAAATTTTGCGTTTTGAGGTTATTTCGAGTGTCAAAATTTGATTTCATTAATTCCATCAGTTTCGGAATGCTGAATCTGGTCTAGGAGAACTTACAGAACTTAATTTGTAGTTAAAATGGAGATTTTAGGCCCAAAGTTACATTTTTAGTTCATTTTTTTTTATCTTGGTTTGACTTTAGTCAACATTCAGAGTTCGAGAGTTTGTATCGAAATTCCGTTAGTTTCAATGGTTCCGAGTGATGAAACTAATGCTAGAAATGGCTTCATTGCAATTTTTAGAGCTTTTGAGAATATTTTGAATTTTTGAGTCCAAAACTAGTTTTAATGATCTTTCTTGGGTTTGGGACCACGGAGGTTCCGAATTTGAATTCTGACGACTTCATTGAGTCTACATTGTCGTTTCTGGAATGGTTTTATGTTTGGTTTGTGTTCATGGAGATTTGGATGAATTCTCAAGAGTCCAGTTCTTTTTTTTGGGTTGAGTTGAGTGTTGTTGGTGCCTCCTATTTGTGCTCTGTGTTCGCATCCGCGTTTGTGGAACCCCTATCCGCATTTGCGGAGGACTGTCTTAGCAACTTTTTCCTTTGCGTATTGAACCCCACGTTTGCGGAGGGTTGGAGAGTTTAAGGCTCCGCGTTCGCGGAGTACACTGATGCCTGAATAATGTCTTCATTTAAAAGACGTGATTGAAACCCTTATCACCATTTTTGACATTTCAAGCTTCGTTCCAAGAGATAATTTTCAAGGGTTTGAAGGTAAATTGATTGGAAAACTATTTTCTAACCTATTTCAACTATTTCTATTGATTAATTCGTGTTTTGAACTTCTAATTTTGGATTTTAATGGTGGAATTTGGGAATTTTTGGAATTGAGTTTTCTAAACTTGAATCGTTGATTTCTCTCTCATCTTAACTCCGTTTTCAAAACCATTTTCACCGTTCTGTTCCTTATTAAGAGGAGAACATTTTTATATATTAAGTTTTAGATTTCAACTTAGTTTTTTGGCATGAGATTTTGATCATTTTATCCTTTTTCTCTAAATTAGATGATTTTAGTGCCATTAGACTCGTTATGTGATTGTGATAACATATGTGATTAGATTGTAGTGATTTGGAGTACCGTGGAAGGGGGAAAGTGACAAATTATCTTGATTGAAAACTTTAATTAAGGCAAGTGGACTTCTAACCTTTTGTTAAGTATGAATGAACCTTGTATGCTCCTATGTGTGTGGAGTTGAGTACTTTGGGGGTAGAATTGTATCATCGTAGGCTTGATCATGATATTTTGGATAGAATAATTATTTACATGGTGATATATTTGATTTATAAATTAATTGTGGATTGGTGACCTATGTGATCTTGTGAATTGTTCGGTATTGATAGCGAGATGGTATTTATGCTATGATATGATTGATTTATTGAGATCGTGGTGATACTAAGACACGTGAGAATTAATCGATTTCTATTGTTGAAATACATGATGCATATGGACACCTTGCATATTCTATTTTCACGAGCATGACTATTTGTCATCCTTATGTGTTTTCTTGATGATCCATTGATGATAAAAAGTCAAATAAAAATGGTTTCGGCTAGTGAAAAAGAAGAAGAAAGAAAATAAATGAGAAGCCGAAAGGAAATGGTTTCAACTAGATATGAAAGTAATTATCGAAGGAAAATAGTTTCAACGGATACATGGTCCATGTGTGACCCCTATGGATTCCGATATGAGGTTATCAACGGATATGTATCGTAGAACAGACATGTATTACGATATTTGACATTGCATTGCATTATACTCATTTCATGATATCCACTGCATCTCATATTATATCTGGTTGTTGTTGTTATGTATGGTGTATGAGATTATGTACTTATCATATTCCTGATTATAATAAAGAGTTTGGACCTATTTTTAAACTTGGGTATTGATGTGCAATACCAGATGATAAGGATACCTATATTACTGTGATATGTATATTATATTGTTCTGGGATTTTTCTGAGTGCAGTTTTGTAGTTCGATGGATTGTGGTTGGGATTTAAGGAGTTATTTGTGTTCTTCATTGCTTTACTTTAGGTTAGTTCCATTTCACTGAGTACCCTATAATTTGGTGCTCACCCCTTTCTATATTTTTGTAGGTTATGAGCCCGATCCATCCTGCTAGATTTCTCTCATTTCTGAATCGAGCTTCCAGATATTTCTTGAGGTAGCTGCTTATGTCTCTGCAAACCTTCAAGGAGTCCTTATTATGTTATGTTTTATTTGAGGACTAGACACTTAAGACTTGTATTTCTTTTGAATATTTTATATTTAGAGGCTTGTATATGTGACTTCAATTCTTGGGATGGTTGTATTTAATTTTCTTCCGCATTTATCTATCTTATTAGACTATTAGCTTCTGCTTTTATTGTTTGGCTAAGTTGTTTGGGATTTGGGCTGACTCGCCTTAGTGGGATAGGTGAGTGCCATCACACTCGGATTTTGGGCCATGACAATTTGGTATCACAACCCCAGATTCATAGGTCTCATATGTGTACAAGCCCAGTCTAGTAGAGTCTTGAAGAACAAAGCGGAGATGTCCATTGCTTATCTTTGAGAGGCTACGCGGGTTGTTAGGAAATTCTCTATTGTTTCACTCTGATTCATTCATGCGTGGTTTTGTTTAAGTACTAAGTGTTCGTGTGTCATTTGAGTGATAGCGAGGACCAAAACTACCGCAACTTTAAGAAAAGGAGAGGTCTCCCCTGATATTGCTATTGAGACCCCAACTAGGGGTAGGGGCCGTGCCAGAGGACGAGCTAAAGGCTAGGGCTGAGGAGCTGCATCGGTGAGGGATTATGATCGGGGTATCTCCCCCGAGCTAGCTTTGGAGCCTAGACAAGAGCAGTTTCCACATGAGTTTGCTGCAATACCACTACTTCAGGATACACTACTGAGAGTTTTAGGTGTGTTGGAGACTTTGGGGCAGACTGGTAGCATAACTAATACTTCTAGTACTTCACAGACTCAAGTTGGGGTTTAACCCTCAGATCAGTAACAGGCCCCTATGGCCTAGGTTCAGGTGGAGCAACCACTAGAACCTTTGATTATTGAGATTCCATCAGTTGATGCCTTTACTGATGATGAGCCACGTAGATATGAGAAGTTCAAGAAGATGGAGGCACTGTAGTTACAGAGTGGCAAAACAGAGGATGTTCATGAGTTCCTAACTACTTGTAGAGAGTTTCTTGATACCATGGGTCTGGAAGATACACATGGCATGAGATATGTCACCCTCCAACTCCGTGGGCTAGCTAGGGAGTAGTAGAGGACTTATTTAGAATCCCTTCTAGATGAGTCTCCTCAGATGACTTGGGAGGCATTATCTGATGCTTTCTATGATTGGTTTGTCCCTTGGAGCATCTAGAGAGCCATTTGAGATTTGAGAGCTTGAGGCAGTGCACCATGACAACTTCAGAGTATGAGGTTCGCTTCTTGCAGTTGGGTCATTATGCTACAACTATACTTCCGATCGAGAGAGAGAAAGTCCGTTGATTTGCGAGAGGGTTAGTTTATTTTATTAAGTAGTCAATATTCTGGGTAGGTAGAGATGGAGATTCCTTTCAGTCGATGGTTAGTGCTTCTAGGGAGGCAGAGTTAATGTGCAATGAGAGAATTTTGGGGACCCCAAAAGGGTTTGTACTTCGGGACAGTACTTAGGTGTCTCATCAGGGGGCAGAGGTATGGTCATAGGAGATAGTTCATTTCAGCATTGCGGGGTTATGCATCCTTGCCAGCTTCAGATGAGGGACAAGGGGCCTATGATTCCTATAGTTCAGGACAAATTTCATCTTGTTCTCAGTAGAGGCCTAGGGGTCGAGAAGGTTACAACATTCCCCCTATTCCTTCACAACAGTTATCCACCCCCAAATCTTGCTATGGGTGTAGATCTCCCGATTATCTAATTCGATAGTGCCCCAAGCATACTTATTTTGGGCCCCACAGATCATAATTCACAGCACCTGTCCGAGATCCGACACCATCAACTAGAGGTTCAGCCCCACAGACCAAGGGTCGGGGTAGAGATCAGACTGATAGAGGTGGACGTACTGGTGGTAGGAGAGTATGTGATATTTCCACCCAGTCAGGTGGTAGAGGATCAACCTTTACAAGTGAAGGTCGAGCTGCTCATTGCTATGCCTCTCCAAGTAGACCCGAGGCTGAGGCCTCCGATGCTGTGATCACAAGTATTGTTCCAGTTTGCCATCGCCCTATATTTGTGCTATTTGATCCTGGCTCTACTTATTCTTATGTGTCTGCTTATTTCTCCTTGGGGTTTGAGTTGACTTACAATTCCATGTTTGTGCCTGTTCATGTTTTGACCCCAGTAGGAAAGCCCTTAGTAGTGGATCGGGTATGCTGATCCTATCTTGTTACTTTGGCAGACTATGAGACTTGGGTAGATATGATTATACTGGATATCATAGATTTTGATGTGATTCTGGGTATAGATTGACTATCTCTTTATAATTCTATTCTTAATTGTTATGCCAAGACCATAACCTCTACCATTCCAGGTAGACCGAGGATTGAGCGGACTAGTTTGAAGGGTTCCTATCTTAGAAAAGTGATATCTTATATAAAGGCCCAAAAGTTGATTGATCACGGGTGTTTGGCTTACTTAGATTTTATTCGTGATACTGTTGAGTCAACTTCTATGGAGTCTATTCTGGTGGTTTGTGAGTTCTCGGATGTGTTTCCTACTGATTTATCGGGAGCCCCTCCTGATCGGGACATTAGTTTTGGTATTGAATTTGAGCCGAACACTAAGCCTATTTCTATCACTTCCTATCGGATAGCTCCACCTGAGTTGAAGAAGCTAAAGGAGAAGCTTCATAATTTGTTAAGTAAGGGCTTTATTCACCCCAGTATTTGACCTTGGGGTGCCCTAGTTCTATTTGATAAGAAGAATGATGGCTTTATGAGGATGTGTATTAATTATAGACAGTTGAACAAAGTGATTGTCAAGAACAAGTACCCCCTCCCTCGCATTGATGATCTGTTTGACCAACTCTAGGGAGTTGCATTGTTTTTTAAGATTGAATTGAGGTCTGGGTATTATCAGCTCCATATTCGGCCATCAAATATTCCCAAGATAGCTTTTTGGAAAAGATATACCCATTATGAGTTTCTTATTATGTCCTTTTGTTTGACTAACGCCTCTGTAACATTTATGGAGTTGATGAATAGAGTGTTCTGGTCATATCTAAATTCGTTCGTGATTGTGTTCATCGATAGTATTTTGGTCTATTCCAAGATCGAGGAGGACAATATGAGACATTTGAGGATCGTGCTCTAGAGGCTTAGGGAAGAGAAGTTGTACGCAAAATTCTCCAAGTGCGAGTTCTGGTTGAGTTCGGTAGTATTTTTTAGGCATGTGGTGTCCAAGGAGGGTACTCAAGTTGATCCGGCAAAGATTGAGGCCATTCAAAGTTGGACTAGGCCTACCTCAGCTACAGAGATTCACAATTTTATAGGCTTGGCTGGTTATTATCACTATTTTGTTCGGCATTTCTCTATAATTGCACTTTAACTGATTAGACTTAAAGGTATGTGGTGTTCTATTGGTCCTATGAGTATGAGGAGAGCTTCCAAAAGCTCAAGTTATTATTAACCTCAACTTCTATTCTGACGTTACCGAATGAGGGTGTTGATTTCACAGTCTATCATGATACTTTGGGAGTGGGGCTAGGTGGTATTGATACAAAAAGGGAAGATTATTGCTTATGCTTCTAGACAGTTGAAGGTCCATGAGAAAAACTACCCCACCCATGATTTGGAGTTAGTTGTGATTGTGTTCATGTTTAAGTTATGGCGTCATTACCTTTATGGAATCCATGTGAGATCTTTACTGATCATCGTAGTCTTCAATATATCTTTAGTCAGCAGGATCTAAATCTGAGACAAAGAAGGTGGATTGAGCTTCTAGAAGATTATGACTTGACTATTCTCTATTATCTTGGAAGGCCAATGTGGTGGCCGATGCTTTTAGTAGGAAGGCTACTAGTATGGGGAGTTTAGCAACTATCTGAGTTGAGAAGCGACCGTTGGCTAGAGAAGTTCAGAGGTTAGCTAATGGGTTAGTGAGGTTGCAGATTTCAGGTTTAGGTAGAGTGTTTACTTCCATTGAGGCTCGCCTATCTTTGATTGATCAGATTCGTGAGAGGCAACTTGAGGATAAAATAATTGTGTATTATTTGGGTTAAAGTGAGTAGAGGTGAAGCTAGGGAAGCAATGTTTGATTTTGATGGTATTTTGAGGATTAGAGGTCGTATTTATATGCCTAAGGTAGGGAATTTGATCAGATTGATACTTGAGAACGCACATTATGCTAGATATTCTATTCATCTAGGGGCAACAAAGATGTACCATGATCTGAGTTAACATTATTAGCGGCCCGGTATGAAGAGAGATATTTTAGAGTTTGTATCCAAGTGCTTGACTTGTCAGCAGGTCAAGTATGAGCACTTGAGGCCAGGTGGAGAGCTTTAGTGAATTCCCATCCCCGAGTGGAAGTGGGAGCGTATTTCCATGGACTTTATAGTTGGCTTACCTTCTACTGTAGGTGGTTTTGACTCTATTTGAGTAGTGGTGGATCATTTGACTAAGTTTGCACACTTCATTCCGGTTAAAGTGAAGTATACTGCAGAGAGATTAGCTAGCTTTATATCAGTCAAGTTGTGAGACTTCATGGGGTCCCAGTTTCCACCGTGTCAGATCGAGGCTCATTTTTTACTTCCCACTTATGGAGGGCCTTACAGAGTGGGTTGGGTAGCCATTTGGATTTGAGGATAACTTTTCACCCCAAACTGGTGGTCATTCTAAGAGGACCATTCAAGTATTAGAGGACATGCTTTGAGTTTGTGTTATTGATTTTGGGGCTAGGTGGGACCAATATTTGGCCTTGGCAGAGTTCGCATACAATTACAGTTATCATTTTAGCATTCAAATGGCTCTTTTTGAGGCTTTGTATGGCTGGAGATGCAGATCGCCTATAGGTTGGTTTGATACAGTAGCGGTGGTAAGAAATGGGTGTTGACATGTTGAAAGATGATCTTGAGCGCGTACGATTGATCCAGGGTAGATTGGTGACAACTCAGAGTCGCCAAAAGAGCTATGGTAATTGGCGGGTTTGACCTTTGGAGTTTGTGGTTGGGGATATGGTTTTGTTGAAAGTCTCTCCTTTGAAAGGTGTTATGAGGTTCGGGAAGAAAGACAAGCTAAGTCCAAGGTTTATTGGTTCTTTTGAGATTTTTGGTAGAGTGGAGGAGGTGGCTTATAGACTTGCTTTGCCACCCAACTTGTCTTTCATCCATCCTATTTTTCATGTTTCAATGTTGCGACATTACATCCTAGATGAGTCTCATGTGATTTCTATGGATTCAGTTGAGTTGAGTCCTGATTTGACTTATGAGGAGCAACCAATGACCATTTTAGATAGGCAGGTGAGAAAGTTAAGAACTAAGGAGATCGCTTCAGTGAAGGTCCAATGGATCCATAGGCCTGAGAGTGAGGCCACAAACCAGTTGTTACCGTAGACCAGTTAGAGAAAATTAGAGAGGTGCTACTTCTAGCACGAGTGAGGCCATATACCAATTATGTGTCACGGTAGTCGTCCAGATCATAATAACACTTTAGGACGTTGTGATGGGTATGATTCGAGTCCCTACTTTTGATCGTTATGTGTTGATGGATCCTGGTGTCACCCTATCGATTGTGTCTCCTTACGTGGCTTCTAAATTTGATAGGACTCTCGAGTGTCTTCTTGAACCTTTCAGTGTATCTACTCCTATTGGAGATACTATTCTAGTTGAGAAGGTTTATAGAGATTGTTTTGCACTAATTTATCATGGAGATGCCATGACCGACTTAGTTGAGCTAATCAAGAGGCATCACCAAGCTCTCCTACAGAAACTTGCTTTCAATATTATCTATGAGAGGGAAACTTATGTCTCTAAGAAGTGTAATGTTAGAAACTAAGATTGTGATTTGGGATCTTGTAAACCATAAGTAGAATTGTTATCATAGGGTTAGAAAGATGAAGAGACCAGATAGTAAGAGTATGGTTGATTGAGGCCTGTAACTAGAGTTATGTGTCCATTAGGTAAGGTAAGGAATAAGATAATGGGAAAATTTCTGTAAGTCTTAATGAAAGAGTAGTAAGTGCCATCTGATTTTCATTATAAGGTATAGAAAAAGAGTTATTGTTGGGATAAGCTAGAGTGTCTTAGCCTAAAAAGGGGGGAGGTTTATGTTAATGTGTTTACACCCTGCATGTTGATAACTTAGGATGATTGAAATTTAATGATTTTGATGCTGATTTGATTCTATGAGCTACTCTATGGACCGTAAGTGATACTATGGGTCGTAGGTAAGCTTCGTGGATTAAAACTAGTGAAAGTGAAAGGTTGAAGGACTTCTGGAAGTTGACTTACGAGGTACCAGGATAGACCGTATAAGAAACCACGACTCTTCAAAAGGGTCCGTAGAAAAGAGTCCTGAAGGACCCAAAATTTTTCTAAGTCTGAAACACTTTTACGAGTGGACTTGCGGTCCGTAGGTTGAATTATGGCCTGTAGATGGGGTCTTGTGAATAACTCTAATAGTTTTTAATGAAGGGTACAAAGTGATTTCAAGGTGATAGATCTAAACTAGGCTTATGATTCTGAAGAGAGATAACTATTATGAGAGTGATAGTGCTAGTTGGCAGTTTTGCTTTAACAGGCTTGACATAGCGTGTGCCAGGAATTAAGGTGTCAACCTGCAACAAGTGAGATGCTACGAGTGTACATGTATATGACCTTTAGATGAAAATAGTAGATTGAGAATGAATCATTAAGTTAGAAGAGGCTTAAGATGTGTATTCGTGAATGTGTTAAAGTTGTTTGAGGATCTAAGTTATGACTTGCTATGAGAACCTAGATAGTATATTTGAGTTGTCAATATAGAGTGATTTGGTGTAAGCATTCTTTATTTTCCTTAGTAATTAGGTCGATGAGGATTTATGTATAAATTACGATGAGTTTTACCTTGTAATCCAAGACTTCTTTAGTAACATATATTGGAGCTTAGAAGTTGAATGTTAGTAGACTAAATAGAGAGGTTAGATGATAAGAGTTGTAGAAGCGATTGTGTATGCCAATAAGAGTAGTAAGTATAGAAAGATGCCCATAAAGCTAGAAGGAAGCTAAGAGTAGTATCTTAGAAGAAAGTTCTAATAGCGATTTTATATCTTTGAGCATAGCATAACAAGAGAGTTTAAGATGTTATTGTAGATAGTGATGCCCCAATCGTGTGGAGAGTCATGTTTATAACTTAGTAAAGACAGTTAGTTCGCAGACTTAGGGAGTGAACCTTTGAGCTAAGGGGGAGATGAGGAGTTAATAAACTAAAGTGAGTCTTGAGCTTTTGATAGTAATGAGTTGATTAGGTTGAGGCCTTGATGCTTTTCTATCTCTTATATTCCTTATAGCTCGGTTAAGGCTATACTCAATTTTAATCTTATGTATGAGTGTCATGCCTATGACCTAGACTCACACACTCGATGCTGATTCACATTCATGTTAAGATCATATGATGGGGAGTGATAGTTGTAATTTTATCTCATGAATCTCAGAGTTCCCAACCTTATGCCATACGAGATATGACTGGAGTTTCATAGTATGTTTGATCCCATAAATGCATGATAGGTTCTAAAAGTCTAATGAGATTGTATCACAGTATGAACACTCTTAGATCAAATTTCCTCAAATGTATTGTGCTTATGATCTTTCGCTGTAAGACCTTCCAATGATCTTTTTTCTAGCGTTGATAGTGATATTGGTTATAGAAGATGAGTTATTGCTGATGAGTAAGGGTGGATGTTCCTTGAAGTGATAATTATGGTGTTCTTCTTCCATTTACATTATATATATGGAGAAAGGGCGAGATGAGACCTTACGATGTGCAATAGATAGGTAAAGGTAAGTTGGAGTGTCTCTAGGTAAAAGTATGTTGGTGAGTTTTTGAGTGAGAGCTCATTCAATAAAGAGGTAGAAAATACAAAACAGGCTCGATTATTCTTAGATATGGTCGAAGTGGTTAGTGTGATAGATTTGAATGCATGGTTGATATTATATGAGTAATGGTGTTAGGCTATTAACGACTTCTTGGTGAGGGTTTCGAGTAAGATTAGTGATATAATGGAGAGGACTAGTGATTTATAATAAAAGTTCCTATGAAGGTATAAGGTTTGAATTTTGAGGATTAATTTTGATGAGTATAGTCATCTTAGGAATAGTGCTTTGGGATTTAAAATTACGCTTGAACAAAATAAGAGAATGTGATTAGGCATAGATTTAAATAGGATCCATAAGCTTCGGCTGATGGATTATGGTTCTATGAAAGAGAGCATAGTTGAGATGATGTGCTAAGCATGAGAGTTATCCATAAAGTCTTCTATGTTGGGCGATGGTCCCATTCGCGATTAGAGTTGATGACTTCCTTCTTGAGTTCTAATGACTAATTGTTGAGATGTTTAAATGATTCAAGTTTTTTGAGTTTCAATGTTCCATTCGTGCCTGATTGTGAGAATTCCTAAGGTAATATCTCTATTCTTGATCTAATCCAATTTGTCTATTCTGAGTTTCATCTGATTGTTTAGACTAGTTGATTGTGATTTATTGATTTGATGGAGTTTTGATTGTTATTCTTGCCTTTAATTCACCTTTGTTTCACTCATCATTCGAGGACAAATGATCCCAAGGAGGAGATATTGTAATACCCCACAACTCTATTCATACAATCTGAATTTTTTCGTCGTAAGTATATAACCTTGAACCTAGTGATGTCTTGCATGTACCTATATTTTAAGGCTCATTCTCATATGCGTAAAGAGTATTAGAAGTGGATTAAGTTCATAAAATCCCCCTAGTACTTAGTCGAGTTCAAAATTTTCTTATCGATTAAGTTTTTCGCATTAGATTATGCAAGGGTCAACTTTAAATGACCATAATTCTTAGCACATATATAATTAGATGTACCATAACCTACCAAATGAAATCCATTTGAATTATCTTTCCAACTCAACTGATTTCACCTCATTTTAGGTTCGGAGTAACAAATTATGACCATTTTACTGCAGACTACCAGAGCAGAGTTGAACTACGAAACCTACTTACGGGCCATGGTTTGAGTTACGACCCATACTATTCAGTCGTGGAAAAACTTTTGCAAGTCCATTTTTGAGTTTCAGACTTGACGGACCCATCTACGGGTCGTTGAAGCTTTTACGGGCCATAGATTGTGCTCATGGAATCAATCCAGAAACCTCATATTTTGTCGAAAAGTGTACAAACGGATTTCTTACGGGCCATGGAACCTTCTATGGGCCGTAGATGGACCCATGGATGACTTTGATAATATTTTAATAAGGATTATTTTGGTCCTTTTTCACCGTTTTAATTGGGTATTTGATTGGATGCATGTTCATGTCTTTATTCACATGAACCCTAATTGTGAACTATATTTGGTTTTATTCATTTTTTCAAATTGAGATTTATGATTATTTTGAATGTTTAACAAAGATGTGTTTTGAACATATTTTATTGAGTTTGCATGAATATGAGTTTTGAGCATAAATAATGAGTTGAGGAAGAGTCTTGAGGAGATGAGGCATGTTTTAATGATTTTTGTTGAAATTGAGCATTTAGTCTAAACAATTAAGATGAGTTTAAACGAGACTTTTAAAGAGAATATTTTGGGAGTAGTATTGAGCATCGAGTTGGGTAAGAAGAGAACACCCCAGAACTACGTTGTCCGCATATGATAGTGGTGTAGATAACTCTGGCCTTGTCCCAAAAAGATGGAAAAGGCTTGAGGATCCGAAAAGCATAGGTGAGCGTCCTTACCTTGGAAAGTAATGGATGGATGAACAACGACGTCTTTTTCGTTGTACATCACTAACTATGGTGGTGTGAGTCTCGTCAGTTAGAGAAGCTCCCTAATTTAGCATAACTGATTTGAAACGAGTTGTATGCTAGAGTTTTTTTTAGAAGCATCGTTTTACTATATAAATTGAACAATTTGGTGTGAGTCACATATTATTGAGTTAATTCTCAAAGCATGACTTTATTCTTAAAGTTGCCTGATTTACTAAGTTGAGTTCAGTTGATTCTGTTTTGAGTTGAGTATCTTTGAGTATTTTCTTTTCTTTTCAATCATTTTACATACCAGTATATTTCATGTACTGACGTCCATTTGGTCTACATCATTTTATGATGCAGAGGTAGGTATTAGAGGTCATCATCAACAGGTGCATCGTTGAAGACTAATTCCAGTTCCAGACTTGGTAAGCCTCTTTACTTTTGGAGGATCCCTTCCTTTTATCTTTATTGAGTAGTATTTATTTTATTTGAGTAGCCCGAGGCTTGTCTTGGCACCTTCTAGATTGGAGTTGAGGCTTCATAGATACTGAGTAGAGAGAGTTGATTGTTTTTATTTTGCAAACTTAACCATTGAAAATTATTTTATAAAAGTTTTATTTATCTATTTGATGTCCTTTCCTGAGTATTTTTCGCTATTGAGTATGATGCAACGATAAGGTTGTGATTCGCTTGGAGAATCAACAATGGTTCTTCAAGTGTCGGCCACGTAAAGGTACCCTCTTGGGGCATAACAATATACCATTTGTATTATATTTAAATTAAATGTATATTTAGGATCGTCCATTATTGTTTCATTTACTTAGAATTGTGTAGGTTAGGTATTCCTAAATGAGATCTGTCAAGTCTGAATTTGAATTAGTTGGACTTCAATGTGGATTTTGAACATCGAATGAATAATTGAAAAAAATATAAACTCTTATAACAATATTAATTTTTTTTTAAAATATTTATAGTATTCAATTTAATAATACTGATGTGATGCACACGTACACTAAACTAGTTAGTAGAAATACACATGTTTAAAAAAAAATCTAAGTAAATATAGAATTGGTGGAAATTTACTTGTGACCATTTATAAAGTGTCTGAGTGTGAAATTTGATACAATATTCAGATCTTTAGTGATGGATATTCATGCCACACATTAACAATACCGAATCCTATATCTTGTACTCTAGATAATATGGATGGCGAACAATGAAATTATTATTGATTCAATCCATCATCTTGAATCTAGACTTACCCATTGTTGTCATCGTCGAAGCTTTTAATATTTGTTATAATTGTTGTATTCATTCCTTCTCCACCGAGAACTATGTTGTTCTTTTTCTAAAAGGTATTCCTGACATATGTATCTTTTAATTTTGAAGTACTATGATCCAACATTTCTATTATCGCTCCAACTATTGTATAACCTAATTCTTTGTTTGACTCTACAAATCATATCATTCTTCATCATTTTGAGTATTAACTAATTTCTTTTAAATTTGTTATATACCTCACACACGGAATGCACATGTGTTGCACTATTCAATATACTTCTAACATTTACTTAAGAGTTAACATTACTCACTATTTTTGTAGTATGATAATTAGTAGAAGTACACTTATTTAGGAAAAAATCTAAGTAAATATGAAATTGGTGAAAATCTACTTGTGACCATTTACAAACTGACAGTGAAATTTGAAACAATATTCAGATCTTTAGTGATGGAAATTTATGCCACACATTCTTTTATAATAATTCCCAATCTTGTATCTTGTACTCTAGATAATATGCATGGATGACGAACAATGAAATTATTATCGATTCAATACACCCTCTCGAATTTATCAAGTTGTCAATATAATTTTACATTACCACTGTCCCAGAGAATTCACCCCATGATGGACCTAAATATGTGGTGACATTGTTCAAATCTTGATCAACTTTTAAAGTGCAATTTTGAAGCACGACTTCAGTTGGAGTGTTAATTCTCAGGCTCTCTCTATTGTGCTGTGATTGTGTTATATTGTCTGGGCAACGAGATGTGTCTAGGCAATATAGTTTTGAAATAGAATTATTTCTTTATCACAAATAAAGTCTAGTGGTACTATAAATTTCACACACACACACACATATGTAATATTATGATGGGAGTGACACAATACAATGGACTTACCCATTGTTGCAGTGTCATTCTTTTGTTGTCATCGTCGAAGCTTCTATTATCTATTATTATTGTTATATATTCATTCATTCTCCACTGAGGACTATGTTATTCTTTTTCTAAAAGGTATTCCTGACATATGTATCGTTTGATTTTAAAGTAATATTGATCAATACCATGATCTAACATTTCTATTATCACTCCAACTATTGTATAACCTAATTATTTTTTTGACTCTACAAATCAGATCATTCTTCATCATTTTGAATTTTAACTAATTTCTTTTAAATTTGTTATATGTCTCACATACGTAATGCACATATGACGCACAAGATGCATGTATGTTTCACGTAACTACTGATTTTATTCAATGTACTTCTAACATTTACTTAAGAGCTGACATTACTAACTATTTTGTAATATGATAATTAGTAGAAATATACTTGTTTAAAAAAAAACTAAGTAAATATGGAATTAGAGAAAATCTACTTGTGACCATTTATAAAGTGTCTGATAGTGAAATTTGATACAATATTCAGATCTTTAGTGATAGATATTCATGTCACACATTCTTTTATAACAATAATCAATCTTGTATCTTGTACTCTAAATAATATGGATAGTGAACAATAAAATTATTATAGATTCAATTCATCCTCTCAAATTTGTCAAGTTGTCGATACAATTTTACATTATCACTGTCCGAGAGAATTCACCCCATGATGGACCTAAATATGTGGTGACATTGTTCAAAT
Organism: Solanum aculeatissimum; assembly: GCA_038996855.1. Classification (NCBI taxonomy): domain Eukaryota; kingdom Viridiplantae; phylum Streptophyta; class Magnoliopsida; order Solanales; family Solanaceae; genus Solanum; species Solanum aculeatissimum. Next base: position 30,964 of record JBCEWC010000640.1, on the reverse strand, counting down.
TTTGATCAGCCTTTAAAGTGCAATTTTGAAACACGACTTCAGTTGGAGTGTTAATTCTCAAGCTCTCTCTGTTGTATTGTGATTGTGTTATATTATCTGGGCAATGAGATATGACTAGGTAATGTAGTTTTGAAATAGAACGATCCAAAATCGAATTGAAACTAAAGGAAGAAGAGTAAAGTAAAACAACCACTATATTTAACTTAAATTTTCAAAACCTGGAGTCATAAGTACAAGAACTTCTAAGTAGTACAAAAGAATAAATACAAAGCTGTCTGATAAGAAGATACAAGTCCAAAATGAAATACAACTAGAATATGCCTCTACAGTTTAGCGGTGACTCGATAGCTAAGTCTCACCGCTGAAATTTGGAGAAAAGAAGGAGAACTCCCACAAAATAAGATCAACTACCATGGAGGAGTCCCTATGCTCGATCTACAGGGAGAAAACATAGTAGGGATGAGTACACCGAAATGTACCCAGTAGGTTCAATCGACTGGGTAGGATAAATCGGATATGCATGTAATAACTAAGAACCTTTTTTACCTGCAATTAAAAGGTTAGTACACAAATATATATATAAGAACAGGTAAAAGATCAAGTATAATTATGATGTAGTGCAAATAAAATGAATGAATACGATGCATGGGATAAAATCATGACTGTCACATAACCGGTGTATACATCTACCGAGCTAAGGCTACCAGGTAGAACCCATGGAGGTCTCTTTAGACTATATATGAAAATATCTCAACCTTGCCACCTGCCCGTGGTCAAGTGATGTCACAATATCTCAACCTTGTCACTTGTATGTGGTTAAGAGGTTTTAAAAAGTGGTACAATCTCCACCTTGCCACCTGCCCATGGTCAAGGGTTTTTAAAAAGGTATTACAATATCTCAACCTTTTCTCCTGTCTGTGGTCAAGAGTGGTACAAATGCGATATGAAATAAATGGATGTCGATGCCACAAATCAATGTATATGATAATAATATAATAGGATAACTGATAAATAACAATTATAGAATCAGAAAGGGAATGCTAAGTGCCTCAACTGGTACCACATGCCATCAACATGTCTCAAATTACCATATTTTATCAATAATCAAATATATCGATAACACCGAACTTCACATGTTCTAAAATATGCACATGAGTCTCAAAAAGTATCTCAAATACCATTAACTATCACAATGTTTCCCAAATGATATCACAAGCTTCATATTATCACAATAACATCCAAACATATCTCGATTATCAGAAACACATCTCAATTTGCCAACAATATCCCAATTTACTCCAATTTCAATACACCCAATATCAATTTTTACGAAAATCCTATCATACTTATCCAATTAATCATAAAGCAACCAAGTCTTATAATTGTCACATAAACACATCCAATAACTCAAGTCCAGTCCCAAAAGGTTAGTCGAACCTATCTCGATGTCAAAATCACACTCGAACCAAGCTCTCGAATATCCAAACCTTAAAGAACGAGCTTGAATCAACCAACCACTATCAAGAATAGATAATACACATCAAGATATGAATTTTGATACCCATATTGTCATGAATTGGATCCAAGGGTAAAGTGGTCAAAATTAAGGCTAAAATTTGACGTTCATGAATCTGAAAAAAAATTAGAAATTATGAATCTGCACTAGAAGAGGAGTTTGTGGGTGAAAATTTTACTGAAATTGGGTTCAAATTGAAGAAAAAAATAATATTTAAAGTCTCCAAATCAAAGACATGAAAATTTCAATTTTAATATTCAAAATCATGAATTTCAAGACAAAATTAGGAGAAAAGTTATAGAAATTAATTAATCTGAGGTTAGAAGTACTTACTAAAAAGTCTTTTACAAAAATCCTCGTTAGAAATTGCCCAACGAAGCTTGAAAATAGATGAAAATGGTATTTTTACGACTTAAAATTATTCAGGCACGACGATACCTCCGAGAACGCGAAGAGGCATCCGCAAATGCGGAAGTCAAAATGTTGCCCCACATTCACGAATGCGGAGTATATACTCTATGAACGCAGAGGCTAATTACATGAACGTGGAGAAGGAATGGGGTTGCACCATATTTCAGAAATCAACTCTATTTTTCAACTTGAACTGGACCTCCAGAATTCGTCCGGAAGCTAATTCACATAAATCAAACATGTATCCCTACCAAAAATGACATTCCGGACTCAACAAAATTATCAACATCTTATTTCAATTCTTCTTGATCTGGTTTCCAATGAAGCTCGTTAAAATTGGTTAAAACTCAAAATACCAAAACTATCCTAAAAAACTTTATAAATTACTATAATACCCCACAACTCTATTCATACGATCCGAATTTTTTTGTCGTGAGTATATAAGCTTAAACCTAGTGATGCCTTGTATGTACCTATATTTTAAGGCTCATTCTTATATGTGTGAATAGTATTAGAAGTGTATTAGGTTTATAAGAGACCCCTAATACTTAGTTGAGTTCAAAACTTTCCTATCGATTGAGTTTTTCGCATTAGATTAAGCAAAGGTCAACTTTAAATGACCACAACTCTTAGTACATAAAGAATTAGATGTCCCATGACCTACCAAATGAAATCTCTTTGAATTAACTTACCAACGCAACTGATTTCATCTCATTTGGAGTCAAATGTTATGACCGGTTTACTGCAGACTATCATAGCAAAGTTGAAACTACAAAACCTACTTACGGGCCGTGGATTGAAGTACAACCCGTACTGTTAACTCGTGCAAAAATTTCTACAAGTTCATTTTTGAGTCCCAGACTTGTCGGACCCATCTACGGATCGTAGAAACTTCTACGAGCCGTAGATTGGGCTCTTAGAATCATCTAAAAACTCTAAAATTGCCAAAAAGTTTATAGACGGGCTCCTACGGGCCGTAGATGGGCCCGTGGATGACTTTGACAACTTTTTAAGAAATATTATTTTGGTATTTTCTCACCTTTTTATATCCTAAACTTGACGATTTTGCATCTATTTAAGTTCATAAATATAACTAATCAGTCTATTTACGTTCAAAACATATTCCAAGACTTTAAACAAGGTTTCAAGAAGGGAAAATCTAGGGTTTCAAGAGAATCAAGTGCATCATTCAAAGTTCTCCAAAAATCTAAATTTCTAGGCATGTAAGGCTATTCATAGCGTTGGATTGAGTTCATCCACGCGTCCCACATCTTGATTTCTTGTACTTGAGTTCGACTAAAGTTTTACCCTAATTCCTGAATTAATTTTCTTGAGTTATCTATTATCCTATTGAGTTCTTTGTACATAAAAATATATTGATGATGTTCATGAGATGAGTATTTAATTGGAACGCATGTTCATGTCTTCATTCACATGAATTCTAATTGAGGGTTGTACTTGATTTGATGCATCATGTCAAATTAAGATTGAGGGTCGTTGTTATGTGTTGAACAAAGATGAATTTGAACTAAATTAAACATATTTTACTGAGTTTGCATGAACATGAGTTTTGAGAATAAATAATGATTTGAAAAAAAACTCTTGATGAGATGATGAATATTTTAATGAGTTTTGATGAAATTAAATATTACGTTTACATGATGTTTTGAGTAAATATTTGATGATGATGTAAATAATTTTTAACATAATTTTTATTGATGAAAGATGATGATGATGATGTTTGAGATGAGTTTGAATTAGCTTTAAAAAGAATATTTTGGGAGTAGTATTAAGCACTGAGTTGGGTAGAGTAAGAGGGACTCAAACCCCATGCCGCCATCGTAGGATAGTTTGTAACTAACTCTGGTAAATTCTGTCATAAAATGATGGACGGGAATAATGGATCCATGAGGTAGAGTGACATCCTTACCTTGGCAAGTAATGGATGGGCGTGGCAACGACGTCCCCTTCGTTGTACATCACCAATTTTGGTGGGGTGGAGAGTATGTCAGTTAGAGAAACTCCCTAATTTTTATATAACTAATTTGACTAAGTTGCATATTATTGAGGTTCTTTTCAAATCATGACTACGTTCTCAAACTTGCATGTTTTACTGAGTTGAGTGAGTTGATCTTGAATTGAGTATCTTTGAGTATGTCCTTTCCTTTCCAGCCATTTTACATACCAGTATATTCAATGTACTGACATCCATTTGGACTGCACCATTTTCTGATGCAGAGGCAGGTATTAGAGGTTATCAACAGGAGCCTCGTTGAAGACCAGTCCCCGTTTTAGATTTAATCGGCCTCCTTGCTTTCGAATGAGCCCTTTCTTTTATCTTTATTGAGTAGTAATTATTTTATTTTATTTGAGGTAGCTCGGGGCTTTTCTTGACACCTTCTAGATTGGATTAGAGTCTTCATAGACACTGAGTAGAGAGAGTTGATTATTTTTATTTTCCAAACCTGACCATCGAAAATTATTTTATAAAAGCTTTATTTATTTATTTGATGTCTTTTCTTGAATATTCTTCCGCTATTGAGTATGATGTGATGATGAGGTCAGGTGGTTCTCTTGGGAATCAAAAATGGTTCTTCAAGTGTCAGTCACGCCAAGGGTACCCTCCCAGGACATGACAATTACAATGGGACCATTTCTAGTGTTAGTTTCACCATATGGAACCACTAGAACTATCAAAATTTTTATTAGAGCTTTCGAACTCTGAATGTTGACCAAAGTCAAACTAGGATCTCAAATCAACTAAAAATATAACTTTGAGCTCAAAATTTCTATTTCAACTTCAAATTCAGTTTTGTAACTTCTTCTAGACCAAATTTGACGTTCTGGAGCTGATGAAATTGATAGATTTCCATTTTGACACTCGAAATTCTGAATGGTACAAAAACTTATATTTTAAACAACTTAAACTGTCGAAAATTCCAAAACTCATATTTTCTACTTTTAAAACACTAGTTCTTTACTCCAACAACATAGATAGTTCAAAGTAGGCCCAAAGCAACTTACGAAAGAACAAAATTATAATTTTCACAAATAAGCTAAAAAATGACCGATAAGGTCATTACATCATTCACCACTAAAAACAATGTTCATCCTTGAACATAAGAGAAAAAAGGTACCTAAAGCCTAAAAAAGGCTAGAATATATAGCCCGCATGTCTGACTTCAACTCCTAAGTAACCTCCTTAATGGAATGGTGCCGCCATTGAACCTTAACTAAAGGTATTTCCTTGGTCTGCCTATCCAAAATAGCTATCCGGTACTACCAGGCCATATCCAACCCCGGCGGGATACCTGGGCCTCTTGCCTGATTGTTATAGACCCCTCGATATAAACTTTTAGGAAAGTTGGCCCCGAGACCCGGGCAGCACCAGGAACCGTGGGCTAACACCTATGAAAAACTGTCCAAATCTCTTGTTTCTTGTTCCTTGGTCCCATAAAATACTACCAGGCCATATATAACCCTAACGGGCCAACTTGGCCTCTTACTTGGCTCGTTACAGACCCCTCAATATAATTTTATGGTAAAGTTGGCTCCGAGACCCGGGAAGCTCCATAAATTATGGGCTAACACCCACGAAAAATTACCCAAATCGCTTGTGTCTTGTTCATTGGTCATTAAAACACTACCAGGCCATATCTAACCCTGATGGGCAACTTGGGCCTCTCTCATGGCTCGTTACAGACTCCTCGGTATAATGTTTAGGAAAAGTTAGCCCCGAGCCTCAGGCAGCGCAAAGAATCGCGGGCTAACACCCAGGAAAAACTAGCCAAATCGTTGATTTCTTGTTCCTTGGCCCATAAAATACTACCAAATAATATCCAACCCTGATGGGCAATCTGGGCCTCTTGCCTGGCTCATTACAGACCCCTCGGTATAAGGTTTTAGGAAAGTTCACCCTGATCCACGGGCAACGCTAGGAACCGTGGGCTAACACTCACGAAAAACTTCCCAAATCACCTGTTTCTTGTTCCTTGGCCCATAAAATACTACCAGACCATATCAAACCCCGGCAGACCACCTGGGCCTCTTGCCTGGCTTGTTATAGACCCCTTGATATAATATTTTTGGAAAGTTAGCCCCGAGCACCGGAAAGCGCAAGGAACTATGGGCTAACACCCACAAAAAACTACCCAAATTGTCTGTTTCTTGTTCTTTGGCCCATTAAATACTACCAAGCCATATCCAACCCCGAGAGGCCTCCTGGGCCTCTTTCCTGGCTCGTTAAAGACCTATCGATATAATTTTTTGGGAAAGTTTTCCCCGAGCCCCGGGAAATGCCAGGAACCGTGCGCTAACAACCATGAAAAACTGCCCAAATCAGCTATTTCATATTCTTTGGTCGATAAAATACTACCACACCATATTCAACCCCGGTGGGCCATCTGGGCCTCATACCTAGCTCGTTACAAACCCCTCAGTATAACTTTTTAGAAAAGTTGGCCCTGAGCTCCGGGCATTGCCAGGAACCGTGGGCTAACACCTACGAACAACTACCCAAATCGTCTGTTTCTTGTTCCTTGGCACATAAAATACTACCAGGCCATATCTAACTACGGAAAACCACCTGGGCCTCTTGCCTGGCTCATTACAGACCCCTCCGTATAATGTTTTGGGAAAGTTGGCCTCGAGTCCCGGGCAGCGCCAGGAATCGTGGGCGTTCACACCCATAAAAAACTGTCAAATTGTCTGTTTCTTGTTCCTTGACCCATAAAATACTACCAGGTCATATCCAACCCCGACGGGCCACTTGGGCCTATTTTTTGGCTCGTTATAGACCCCTCGGTATATGTTTAGGGAAAGTTGGCCTCGAGAATCGGGTAGCGCCAGGAACCATGGGTTAACACCCACGAAAAACAGTCCAAATCACTTGTTTCTTATTCCTTGGCCCATAAAATACTACCAGGCCATATCCAACCCCAGTGGACCACCTTGGCCTCTTGCCTGGCTCGTTCCAGACCCTCGATATAATTTTTTTTTAATATTGGCCCCGAGCCCCATGTTGCGCCAGGAACCATGGGCTAACACCCATGAAAAACTACCCAAATCGCTTGTTTCTTGTTCTTTGGCCCATAAAATACCACCAGGACATATCCTACCCCAGAGGGCCACCTGGGCCTCTTGCCTAACTCGTTACAGACCTCTCGGTATATGTTTTTGGGAAAGTTGGCCCCGATCCCGAACAACGCCAGGAATCGTGGGCTAAAACCCACAAAAGACTGCTCAAATCACGTGTTTCTTATTCCTTGGGCCATAAATTACTATCAGGACATATCCAACCCCGATGGGCCACCTGAGCCTCTTGCTTACCTCATTAAAGACCCTCGGTATAATGTTTTGGGAAAGTTGGCCCCGAGCCCCCGGCAGCACCAGAAACCGTGGGCTAACACCCATGAAAAACTACCCAAATTGCTTATTTCTTGTTCCTTGACCCATAAAATACTACAAGGCCTTATTCAACCCCGGCGAACCACTTGAGCCTCTTGCGTGGCTCATTACAGACCCCGTGGTAAAACATTTTGGGAAAGGTTGCCCCGAACCACGGGCAGCACCAGGAATAGTGGGCTAATACCCTCGAAAACTATCCAAATTGCCTGTTTCTTGTTCCTTTTCCCATATAGTACTACCAGGCCATATCAAACCCTAGCTTGTTGCCTGGGCCTCTTGCTTGGCTTGTTACAGACCCCTCGATGTAATATTTTGGAAAAGTTGGCCTCGAGCCCCGGGCAGCGATAGGAACCGTGGGCTAACACGTATGAAAAATTGCCCAAATTGCCTGTTTCTTATTCCTTGGCCCATAAAATACTTCCAGACCATATCCAACCCTGGCGAGCCACCTGGGCCTCTTGCCTGACTCGTTACACAGCCCTCGGTATATTTTTGTTGAAAAGTTGGCCCCGAGCCTTGGAAGCACCAGGAACCGTGGGCTAACACCCAGGAAAAATAACTCAAATCGCTTGTTTCTTGTTCCATGGCCCATAAAATACTACCAGGTCATATCAAACCCTGGCAGGACACTTGGGCCTCTTCACTGGATCGTTACAAACCCCTTAGTATAATATTTTGGGAAAGTTTTCCCCGAGCCCCGGGCAATGCCAGGAACCGTTGGCTATCACCCACGAAAACTTACCCAAATCGTCCATTTCTTATTTCCTGGCCCATAAAATACTACCAGGTCATATCCAATCCCAGCGGGCCACCTGGGTCTCTTGGATGGCTCGTTATAGATCCCTCGGTATAATGTTTTGGGAAAGTTAGCCCCGGGCAGCGCCAGGAACTGTGGCTAACACCCACAAAAAACTGCCTAAATCGCCTATTTCTTGTTCCTTGACCCATATAATACTAAAAAACTATATCCAATCCCAGTGATCCACCTGGGCCTCTTGCCTTGTTCGTTATAGAACCATCGATATAATGTTTTGCGAAAGTTGTCCCCGAGCCTCGGGCAGCGCCAGGAACCGTGGGCTATCACCCACGAAAAACTGCACAAATCGCTTGTTTCTTGTTTTGTTGGCCCATAAAATACTACCAGGCCATATCCTACCTTGGCGAGCCATCTGGGCCTCTTGCCTGGCTCGTTATAGACCATTCGGTATAGTTTTTTGGGAAAGTTAGCCCCGAACCACGGGCAATACCAAGAACCGTGGGCTAACATCCACGTAAAACTACCCAAATTGCCTATTTCTTATTCATTGGCCCATAAATACAACCAGGCCATATCCAACCTCGGTGGGCCACCTTAAAGACCCCTCGATATAATATTTTTCAAAAGTTGGCCCCGAGCCCCAGGAAACGCTAGGAATCGTGGTCTAACACCTATGAAAGACTGCTCAAATAGCCAGTTTCTTATTCCTTGGCCCATAAAATACTACCAGGCCATATCTAACCCTGGTGGGCCACTTGTTCCTCTTTCCTTGCTCGTTACAGACCCCTCTATATAAAGTTTTAGGAAAGTTAGCCCCGAACCTCGAACAATGCTAGGAACCGTGGGGTAACATCCACAAAAAATTGCCCAAATCGCCTATTTTTCTTTTCTTGGCCCATAAAATATTACCAGGCCATATCCAACCCCGGTGGGCCACCTGAGCTCTTGCCTGACTCGTTACAGATCCCCCCGATATATATTTTTTGGAAAGTTGGTCCCGGGAAATGCCAGGAACCGTAGGCTAACATCCATGAAAAACTACCCAAAATTGTCTATTTCTCTTTTCTTGGCCGATAAAATACTACCAGGTCATATCCAACCCCAGAGGTCTAACTGGGCCTCTTGCCTGGCACGTTACAGACCCCTTAGAATAATTTTTTGAAAAGTTTGCCCTAACCCCTACGCAGCGCCAGGAACGGTGGGCTAACACCCACGAAAAACTACCCAAATCGTATGTTTCTTGTTCCTTGGACCATAAAAAACTACCAGGCCTTAACAAACCTTTGAGGGCCACCTGGGCCTCTTTCCTGGCTCGTTATAGAGCCCTTCGAGCCCAGGGCAGCGCCATGAATCTTGGGCTAACACCCACGAAAAATTGCCCAAAGCACCTATTTTTGGTTCCTTAGCCCAAAAAATACTACCAGGCCATATCGAACATCGGTGGGCCACCTGAGCCTCTTTCTTGGATCGTTACAGACCCTCGGTATAATTATTAGGAAATTTGGCCCCGAGCCCCGAGCAGCACTAGGAAGTGTGGGCTAACACCCATGAAAAACTATCCAAATCGTCTGTTTCTCTTTCCTTGGCCTATAAGATACTACCAGGCCATATCCAACCCTAGAGGGCCACTTGGGACTCTTGCCTAACTCGTTACAGACCCCTTGGTATATTTAATTTGTAAAGATGGCCCCGAGCCCCGAGCAGTGCTAGGAACAGTGAGCTAACACCTATAAAAATTGCCCAAATCACTTATTTCTTATTTCTTGGCCAATAAAATACTCTCAGGCCTTATCTAACCCTGGCGGGCCACCTGGGCCTCTTGCCTGGATCGTTATAGACCCCTCAGTATAATATTTTGGGAAAGTTGGCCCGAGCCCTGGGCAGAGCCAGAAACTGTGGGCTAACACCCACGAAAATGCCCAAATCACCTATTTCTTGTTTCTTGATCGATAAAATACTACCAGGCCATATCCAACTGTGGCGGGCCACCTGGGCCTCTTTCCTGGCTCATTACAGACTCCTCGGTATATTGTTTTGGGAAAATTTGCCCCGAGCCCTAGGCAGCGCCAAGAATCGTGGGCTAACACACATGAAAGGCTGTCCAAATAGCCTGTTTCTAGTTACTTGACGCGTAAAATACTACCAGGCCATATACAACCCCGGCGGGACATCTAGGACTCTTGCTTGTCTTGTTATAGACCCCTCAGTATAATTCTTTGGGAAAGCTGGCCCCGAGCCATGAGCAGTGCCAGGAACCGTGGCCTAACGCCCTTGAAAAACAACCCAAATCGCCTGTTTCTTGTTCCTTTTCCCATAAAATACTAACAGGCCATATCAAACCCTAGAGGGCCACCTGGGTCTCTTTCTTGACTCGTTATAGACCCCTGAGTATAATATTTTGTGAAAGTTGGCCCCTAGCACCGGGTAGCGCCAGGAACCGTGGGCTAACACCTACGAAAAACTGGTCAAATCATTTGTTTCTTGGCCTATAAAATACTATCAGGCCATATCCTACCCCGACAGACCATCTGGCACTCTTACTGGGTTACTACAGACCCCTCAGTATAATATTTTGGGAAAGTTGGCCCTGAGCCCTGGGCAGCACTAGGAACCGTGGGCTAACACCCATGAAAAACTATCCAATTCGCCTGTTTCTTATTCTTTTGACCATAAAATACTACCAGGCCATATACAACCCCGGAGTGCCACCTGGGCCTCTTGCCTGTTTTGTTATAGACCCCTCGATATAATTGTTTGGGAATGTAGGCCCCGAGCCCTGGGCAACGCCAGGAACCGTGGGCTAATACCTACTAAAAATTACCCAAATCGCATTTTTTAGTATTTTGACCCATAAAATACTACCAGACCATATACAACCCTGGAGTGCCACCTGGGCCTCTTGCCTATTTTGTTATAGACCCCTCGATATAATTTTTTGGGAATGTAGGCCCCGAGCCCTGGGCAACGCCAGGAACCGTGGGCTAATACCTACTAAAAATTACATAAAATACTACTAGGCCATATCCAACCCCGGCGGGTCACCTAGGCCTCTTGCCTGACTCGTTGCAAACCCCTCGATATAATTTTTTAGGGAAGTTAGCCCTGAGCCACAGGTAGCGCCAGGAACCGTGGGTTAACACCCACGAAAAACTGTTCAAATCGTCTATTTCTTGTTCCTTGGCCCATAAAATACTATCAAGCCACATCAAACCTCAGCGGACTGCCTGTGCCTCTTACCCGGCTAGTTAAAGACCCGTCGATATAATATTTTTTGAAAGTTGGCTCCGAGCCTCGAGCAATGCCAGGAACTGTGAGCTAACACCCATGAAAAATTGCCCAAATCGCCTACTTGTTCCTTGGTCCATAAAATACTACTAGGTCATATCCAACCCCGGTAGGCCACTTGCATTCGTGTACAAATCGCATTCAAACCGCGTTCAAATCGAGTACAACTCGCGTCCAAACTGCGCCCAAACCGCGTAAAAATCGCGTCCAAACTGAGTTCAAATCAAGTCTAAACCGCGTACAATTTGCATCCAAACCGCGTTTAAACCGTGTTCAAATCGCGTATAAACAGCGTCCAAACCGCGTCCAAATCGTGATCAAACCACGTATAAACCGCGTACAAATCGTGTCCAAACCGCGTACAAACCGTGTACAAATCGCGTCAAAACTGCATGCAAACCGCATACAAATTGCGTCTAAATTGCATCCAAACCACGTATAAATCGCGTTGAAATCGCTTCTAAACCACGTACAAAACACGTCCAAACCGCTTCCAAACTGTATCCAAACCGCGTAAACCGCATACAAACTGCATCCAAGCCGCGTACAAATTGCGTCCAAACCGCGTACAAACCGCATCCAAATAGCGTATAAATCGCATACAAATCGCGTCCAAATCGCGTAAAAACTGAATACAAACCGCATCCAAATCGCGTCCAAACCGCGTACTAACCACGTCCTAAATGCGTTCAAACGGCGTCCAAACCGCGTACAAACAGTATATAAATCGTGTCTAAACCGCGTATAAACCGCATACAAATCGCGTCTAAACCACGTATAAATTGTGTCCAAACCGCGTCCAAATCGCGTACAAATCGCATCTAAACCGCTTCCAAATCGCATCTAAAACGCGTCTAAATTGGGTTCAAACCGCGTACAAACTGCGTTCAAACCGCATAAAAACCGCGTAAAAACTCCTTACAAACCGCGTCCAAACCGTGTAAAAACCATGTTCAAATCGCTTACAACTCGCATCCAAACAGCGTCCAAACAATATACATACCGCGTTCAAATCGCGTACAACTCGCGTTCAAACCGCTTCTAAATCGCGTACAAACCGCATCCCAACTGCGTTCAAACCGCGTACAATCCGCGTACAATCCGCGTCCAAACCGCGTACAATCCGCGTACAATCCGTGTCCAAACCGCGTACAAATCGCGTCCAAACCGTGTAAAAACCGAGTACAAAATGCATTCAAACCGTGTACAAACCGCATTCAAATTGTGTCCAAACCACGTACAAACCGCGTCTAAATGGCGTACAAACCACGTTCAAACCGCATACAAACCGCGTAAAATCCGCGTACAAATCGCGTAAAATCTGTGTACAAACCGTGTACAATCCGCGTCCAAACCGTGTAAAAACCGTGTTCAAATCGCGTACAACTCGCATCCAAACCGCCTAAAAATTGTGTACAAATCACATCCAAACAACGTACAAACCGCATTCAAATCGCGTACAAATCGCATACAAATCGCATTCAAACTGTGTAAAAATCGCGTACAAACGGCGTTCAAACCGCGTCTAAACCGTGTTCAAACCGCGTACAAATTGCGAATAAAATCACGTACAAATCGCATCCATCCCGTGTACAAACCGCGTTCAATTCGCATTCAAACCACGTAAAAACCGAGTACAAACCGCGTACAAACCACGTCCAAACAATGTACAAACCGTGTTCAAATCGTGTACAACTCACGTCCAAACCACGTTAAAACCGCGTACAAATCGCATAAAAACCACATTGAAACTGCGTTGAAACCACGTACAATCCGCGTCCAAACTGCGTCCAAACCACGTCCAAACGACGTCGAAACCGCGTCCAAACTACGTTCAAACAGCGTTTGAACCGAGTACAAACCGCATGCAAATCACGTATAAATCGCGTCCAAACCGCATACAAATCGCGTCCAAACTGCGTTCAAACATCGTCTAAACCGCGTACAAACCGCGTCCAAATTGCGTATAAATTTTATACAAATCACGTACAAACTGCGTGCAAATCACGTTCAAACTGCATCTAAACCGCGTATAAATCGCGTCCAAACCGCCTATAAACCGCGTCCAAATCACGTACAAATCGCGTCCAAATTGCATCCAAACCGCATTCAAATCGCGTACAAACCACATCCAAACCGCATACAAATCGAGTAATAACCGCGTACAAGCTACGTCCAAACCGTGTACAAATCGCGTACAAACCACGTTCAAATCGCGTACAACTCGCATCCAAATCGCGTAAAAATTGCTTACAAACCGTGTCCAAATCGTGTACAAACCACATCCAAACCGCGTTCAAATTACGTACCACTCGCTTCTAAATCGCGTAAAAACCGCATACAAGCCGCGTACAAACCATGTCTAAACCGCGTTCAAATCGCCTAGAGAAAAGCTGTGTGCAACCACGGGTTTTTCCTGATGGCTCCCAACCACTGGGATCCATACACTAAAAACTTTTCTTATGCTCTACGATTAGAAGATTCTATCATATCTGCTATGACTTTGATATGACAACATCCTTGGTAATGCGTGAAACACTCTCATAAATGCGTTATTTTGATTTTAGCACACCCGTTGCATGTTATCAACTTGAATAGGAACCCCGACACGAACAGTTACCCCAAAATTGACCAAACTCATTCCTTATACGAATAGTAAGCTGACCCAAAACTCGACCCGTTTAGAAAACTAGTAACTTAATAAACCCATTTGAAATCCAAACAGTAACCCAACCCGAATAGTAACTCGAACAAAACCCACCCGAACCTAAGATGAACACTAAACCGAACAAAGCACCCGAACAGTAACCTGGTAACTGACCGAACCCATTCTCAACCCAAATTGTAACACAACCCAAATAATAAAATGAAACCAGAAACCCGTTCAAAAACCGAATAGTATATAAACCCGAATAGTAAGCCTGAAACCTTAAATCCATTTCAATTCTGATCCTAAACCCGAGCAGAACAGTAAACCCAAAACCGATTTGACACACGAATAGTAATCCGCACCGAACAGTAAACAGTAAACCCAGGGGCCACTTGGGACTCTAGACTGGCTTGTTACAGACCCTCGGTATAATATTTTGAGAAAGTTGGCCTCGAGCCCCAAGCAACGCTAGGAACCGTGAGCTAACACCCACTAAAAACTACCTTAATCACCTATTTCGTGTTCCTTAGCCCATAAAATCCTAACAGTCCATCACCAACCTCGTCGAGCCACATGGGCCTCTTACCTAGCTAGTTACGGACCACTTAGTATAATTTTTCAGGAAAGTTGACCTCGAGCCCCAGGTAGCGCCAGAAACCATGGGTTAACACACACAAAAAAGTGCTCAAATCGCATGTTTCTGTTCCTTGGCCCATAAAATAAAATACTACCAAGCCATATCCGACCCCGCCAGGCCAGCTGGGCCTTTTGCCTGGATCGTTTTGGACCCCTTGGTATAATATTACGAGAAAGTTGGCCCCGATCCCGGGGCTGTGCTAGGAGTCGTAGACTAACACCCACGAAAAACTTCCTAAATCACCTGTTTCCTGTTCATTGGCCCATAAAATCCTACTAGGCCATTTCGAACCCCGTCGGGCCAGCTGGGCCTCTTTCTTGGCTCATGACAGACTCCTTGGGATATATTTTTAGGAAATTTGGCCCCGAGCCCCGGGCATCAAGGAACCGTGGAATAACGCCCCTGAAAAACTGCCCAAATAACTTGTTTACTATTTCCTTGCCCATAAAATCCAACCAGACCATCTCCAACCCCATCGAGCCAACTGGGCCACTTGCCTGGCTCGTTACCAACCCCTCAGTATAATTTTTAAGGAATGTTGGCCCTGAGCCCCAGACAACGCTAGAAACCGTGGGTTAACACCCATGAAACTACCAAAATTGCCTATTTCCCATTCCTTGGCCCATAAAATCCTATCAGGCCATCTCCAATAGCCTCGGGCCTTCTAGGACTCTTGCCTGACTCATTACGGACCCCTCGGTATTATTTCCTTTGAAAGTTAGCCCTGAACCCCAGGCAGCGCTAGGAACCATGGGCTAACACCCACAAAAAATTACCAAAATCATGGTCTTGATGAAGTAATGGCGGTGAATTAGTAGAATTTGAAGAGGGTACAATAGGCATAGCTCTGTGCCTGTTTCCTGTTCCTTGGCGCATAAAATCCTACCAAGTCATCTACAACCCTGCGAGGCCACCTGGGCCTCTTACCTGGCTCCTTATGGACCCATCGATATAAACTTTTGGAAAAGTTGGTCCAGAGCCGTGGGCAGCGCTGAACCGTGGGTTAATATACACGAAAAACTGTCCAAATCACCTATTTCCTATTCCTTGGCCCATAAAATCTTACCAGACCATCTCCAACCCCATCGAGCCACCTGGGCCTCTTTCCTTGGTCGTTACAGACCCCTCGGTATGATATTTCAAGAAAGTTGTCCCCGAGCGCCGGGCCACGCCAAGAATCGTAGACTATCACCCACGAAAAACTGCCCAAATCATCTATTTGCTTTTCCTTGGCCCATAAAATCCAACCCGACCATCTCCAAACCCACCGGGCCACCTGGTCCTCTTGTCTAGCTCGTTATGAACCCCTCGGTATAATATTTTGAGAAAGTTGGCCACGAGTCCCGTGAAGCGCCAAGAACCGTGGATTAACACCCACGAAAACTGCCTAAATCTCCTATTTCCTTTTCCTTGGCTCATAAAATCCTACCAATCCTTCTCCAACCCTGCTAGGATAGATGAGCCTCTTTCCTGGCTCGTTACGGACCCCATGGTACAATTTTCTGAGAAAGTTGGCCCCATGCCCCGGACAGCGCTAGGAACCATAGGCTAAGACCCATGAAAAACTACCCAAATCGGTTGTTTCCTGTTCCTTGGAACATAAAATTCTACCAGGCTATCACCAACCCCACCGGGCGAGCTTGGCCTCTTACCTGGCTCATTACAGACCCCTTGATATAATATTTTGGGAAAGTTGGCCCCCAGCCCCGGGAAGTCCTAGAAACTGTGGGCTAACTCCCATAAAAAGCTACCCAAATCGCTTGTTTCCTGTTCTTTTGCCCATAAAATCCTACCAGGCCATCTCCAACCCTGCTGGTCTACCTGGGCCTCTTGAGTGAATCGTTATGGACCCCTCGATATAACTTTTTGGGAATGTTGGCCCCGAGCATTGGGCAGCGCCTGGATTCATTGGCTAACACCCACGAAAAACTACCCAAATTGTTTGTTTCCTATTCCTTGGCTCATAGAATCCTACCAGGTCATCTCAAATCCCTCCGAGCCTCTTACCTGGCTCGTTACAAACCCTTAGATATAATGTTTTTCAAGAAAGTTGGCCCTACGCCCCAGGCAGCGCCAGGAACCGTGGGCTATCACCGACGAAAAACTACCCAAATCTTTTGTTTCCTAATCCTTGGCCCATATAATCCTACAAGGCCATCTCCAACCCCACTGGCCACCTAGGCCACTTTCATTGATGACTCCATGCATAGACTGATAGTGCATCCAAGTTTGCATATTGGTCTACAGGGGAAATAAAGGCTTTTTTTTGCTTTTTGAGAATCATAATATTAAGTACAATCACACTTTTGAATGCAGTTAAAAACTCAAATAAATGAAGACACCAGGATTTTAGAAATTCCTTATCAACCTGGAAAAAATTCATAGATTCAACCTAGAAAAAGTTTTGTGCAACCATGGATTTTTCCTGATGGCTCCCAACCACTGGGATCTATAAACTAAAAGATTTTCTCGTGCTCTGCGATTAGCAGATTCCATCACATCTGCTATGACTTTCATATGACAACCTCCTTGGTAATCCGTGAAGCATACTCTCATGAATGTGTGAAGCATGCTCTCATGAATACGTTGTTTTGATTTTCGCACACCCATCACATGTTATCAACTTGAATAGGAACCTCGACACGAACAGTTACCCCAAAACTGACCAAACCCGTTTCTTACCCGAATAGTAAGCCAACTAAAAATCCAACTCGTTTAGAAAATCGATAACTTAATAAACCCGTTTGAAACTCGAACAGTAACACAACCCGAATAGTAACTCGAATAAAACTCGCCCGAACCTAAGATGAATATTAAATCGAACAAAGCACTCGAACAGTAACCTGGTAAATGACCGACCCTAATTGTAACCCGACCAAAACAATAAAATAAAACAAGAAACTCGTTCAAAACCCGAAAAGTAACTAAACCCAAATAGTAAACTTGAAACCCAAAATCCATTCCAAACCTGATCCTAAACCCGACCAGAACAGTAAACTCGAAACCCGTTCGACACACGAATAGTAATCCACCCCGAATAGTAGACACTAAACCCGTTCTTAACTCGAATATTAACTTGAGCCGAACAGTTAACCCAAAACCCGATCTAAAGCTGAATAGTATACCATTGCCAACACAGCAAACCCGAAACCTAGAACCCTTTCAAAATATGAATAGTAACCCGACTAGAACAGTGAAGCCAAAACCTGCTTCAAACCCGAATAGTCACCCGACCCAATTACTAAACTCGAATTGTAACCCGAAACTCGGGTTACTAGTCGGCCATGCCCATGCGCATAAGGAACGGCTGATGTCACACGAGCGCTGAGCATATCGGCAACGGTCGTGCGCGCCAGGCATGGTCGACATTGCACGGGTGCTGGGCATGTCAACCATGGCCATGAGCACGAGGCACAACCGATGTCGCATGGGCGCAAGGCATGCCGGTCATGGTCATGCGCGCCAGGCATGATCGATATTGCACGACCGCTGGGAAGGTCAGCCATAGCAATGTGCGTGAGGCACGACCGACGTAGCACAGTCACTGGGCATGTTGGTCATGTCCATACATACCTGACTTGGCAAAGGTCGCTCGTGCCCTGTGCATGTTCGCCCGTCCTTGGGCATGTCTGTTAGCCCCATGCGTGCCGAGCTCGACCAGCGTCAGTCGTGAGGTTGGCATGTTCATCGGCCCAATGCTCGCTAGGCTTAGCCGAGATCGCTCATGCGTTGGGCATGTCCACCCAGCCCGTGCATTGGGAATGTCCATACGACCCATGCGCGATAGTCTCGGTCCAGGCCGCCCGTGCACTGGGCATGTCCGTCGGGCCCGTGCGCGTGGCATGTTCGCTCGATCCCTGTCGACCCCCACCCCAAATCTGAACCCAACCCAAAATGTTACCTAAGATAAACCTGAACCCAACACAGACACTGAATTCGAGATAAACCTGAACCCGACTCCAAACTGAATACTTGGTAAACCCAAATTCGATCCTAAACCTTACCCAAAATAAAACGAAACCAGAAACCCGTTATAAATTCAAATAGTAACTAAACTCAAATGGTAAACCTGAAACCCAAAATTCGTTCAAAATCTAATCCTAAACCCTATCAAAACAGTAAACTTGAAACTCGTTCGACACATAAATAGTAATCTACCCGAACAATAAACACTAAAATTGTTCTTAACTCGAATACTAACTCAAGCCGAATACTAAAACTAAAACCTGATCTAAACCCCAATAATATACCATAGCCGAACAACAAACTCGAATGTTGGACCCTTTCAAAATGTGAATAGTAACCTGACTAGAACAGTGAATCCAAAACCAGTTTCAAACTCGAATAGTCACCCTACCCAATCACTAAACTTAGGTTACTAGTCGACCATTCCCGTGCGCGTGAGGCACAACGGACGTCGCATGGGCATTGGGCATGTTGACCATGGCCATGCGAGCGAGGCACAGACGATGTTGCACGGGCGCAAGGCATGTAAACAATGGCCATGCTCGCCAGGCACAACAAACGTCACACGATCGCTGGACAGGACGACCATTGCCATACGCGCGAACCACGATCAACGTCGCACAATTGTTGGGCATGTCGGCCATGGCCTTGCGCGCCAAGAAGGCACGGGCGACCTCAACGTGGGCATGTCTGCCCGGACTATGCGTGTCAGGCTCGGCTGAGGTCGCTCGTTCGATGGGCCTATCGGCCGCTGAGCAAGTACACCGGCCCATGCACTGGTCATGCCGACCGGTGCGTTGGGTATGTCGACCGCCTTATGCGTGTCAGGCTCGAGAGAGGTCGCCCATGCGCTAGGACTGCCCGCCGGCCCTTACGTGCCAATGTAGGCCGAGGCCCCCCATGGGCATGTCCGCCCGGCCCATGCGTGTCAGGGTCGGCCGAGGTCGCCCATGCGCTAGGCATGTATGTCGATTTGTGCGTTGGGAATGACGGTCGGCCCATGCGGGCCAGGCTTAGCTGAGGTCGCACATGCTCTGGGTGGGTCTGTCGCTTGGCATGTCCCTTGGCCCATGCGCTGGGCATGACGATCGACCCATGCGCGCCATGCTCATGCAAGGTCACTCGTGCATTGAGCATAGCCGCCGGGGCAATTTAAACTTTGATTTTCATTTTCTAAGGTTCTGAGTCTATTTAAACTTCATTGATGACTTCATGCATAGACTGAAATTGTATCCAGGTTTGCATATTGGTCTACAAGGGAAACAAAGGCTTTTTTTACTTTTTCAAAATCAGAATATTAAGTAGAATTACACTTTTGAATGCAATTAAAAAGTCAAATAAATGGAGACACCAGGATTTTGAAAATTCCTTATCAACCTGGACAAGTTCCACAGATTCAGCCTAGAGAAAAGTTGTGTGCAACTACGGGTTTTTCTTGATGGCTCCCAACCACTGGGATCCATACACTAAAAACTTTTCTTATGCTCTACGATTAGAAGATTCTATCATATCTGCTATGACTTTGATATGACAACATCCTTGGTAATGCGTGAAACACTCTCATAAATGCGTTATTTTGATTTTAGCACACCCGTTGCATGTTATCAACTTGAATAGGAACCCCGACACGAACAGTTACCCCAAAATTGACCAAACTCATTCCTTATCTGAATAGTAAGCCGACCAAAACCCAACCCGTTTAGCAAACTTGTACCTTAATAAACCCATTTGAAATCCAAACAGTAATCCAACCCAAATAGTAACTCGAATAAAACCCGTCCGAACCCAAGATGAACACTAAACCGAACAAAGCACTCGAACAATAACTTGGTAACTGACCGAACCCATTCTCAACCCGAATTATAACGCAACCCAAACAATAAAATGAAACTAGAAACCCGTTCAAAAATTGAATAGTAACTAAACCCGAATAGTAAACCTGAAACCCAAAATTCATTTCAAACTTGATCCTAAACCCAACCAGAACAGTAAACCCGAAACCTGTTCGACACACGAATAGTAATCTGCCCTGAACAGTAAACACTAAACTAGGGGGGCCACTTGAGACTCTAGACTGGCTCGTTACAGACCCTCGGTATAATATTTTGAGAAAGTTGGCCACGAGCCCCAAGAAGCGCCAGCAACCGTGAGCTAACACCCATAAAAAACTACCTAAATCACCTGTTTCGTGTTCCTTGGCCCATAAAATCGTACCAGTCTATCTCCAACCCCGTCGAGCCACATGGGCCTCTTACCTAGCTCGTTATGGACACTCAGTATAAGTTTTCAAGGAAGTTGACATCGAGCCCCAGGCGGCGCTAGGAACCGTAGGCTAACACACACAAAAAAGTGCTTAAATCGTATATTTATGTTCCTTGGCCCATAAAATACTACCAAGCCATCTATGACCCCGCCAGGCCAGCTGGGCCTTTTGCCTGGATCATTTTGGACCCCTCGGTATAATTTTACGAGAAAGTTGACCTCCATCCCTGGGCTGTGCTAAGAACCGTAGGCTAACGCCCACGAAAAACTTTCCAAATCACCTGTTTCCTATTCATTGGCCCATAAAATCCTACTAGGCCATTTCTAACCCCGTCGGGCAAGATGGGCTTCTTTCTTGGCTCATGACAGACTCCTCGGTATAATATTTTGGGAAATTTGGCCCCGAGCCCCGGGCAGCACCAGGAACCGTGGAGTAACACCCCTGAAAAACTGCCCAAATCACTTGTTTACTGTTACCTTGCCTATAAAGTTCTACCAGGCTATCTCTAACCCCATCGAGCCAGCTGAGCATCTTTCCTGACTCGTTACCAACCCCTTGGTATAATTTTTAAGGAATGTTGGCCCTGAGCCCCAGGCAACACTACGAACCGTGGGCAAACACCCATGAAAAACTACCCAAATTGCTTATTTCCCATTCCTTGGCCCATACAATCCTACCAGACCATCTCCAACAGCGTCGGGCCTTCTGGGCCTCTTGCCTGGCTCATTACGGACCCCTCGGTATTATTTCCTTTAAAAGTTGGCCCCGAGCCTCGGGTAGCGCCAGGAACCATAGGCTAACACCCACAAAAAACTATCCAAATCACGGTCTTTATGAAGTAATGGGGGGTGAATTAGTAGCATTTGAAGAGGGTACAATAGGCATTGCTCTGCACCTGTTTCCTGTTTCTTGGCCCATAAAATCCTACCAAGTCATCTACAACCCTACGGAGCCACCTGGGCCTTTTTCCAAGCTCGTTACTGACCCATCGATATAATATTTTAGGAATATTGGCCTCGAGCCCTGAGCAGCGCTGAACCATGGGCTAACACCCATGAAACACTGTTCAAATCACCTGTTTCCTATTCCTTGGACCATAAAATCCTACCAGGCAATCTCCAACCCCATCGAGCCACCTGGGGGTCTTACCTTGGTCATTACGGACCCCTCGGTATAATATTTTAGGAAAGTTAGCCCCGAGCGTCGCGCCACGCCAAGAATCGTGGGCTATCACCCACGAAAAACTGTCCAAACCGCCTATTTGCTTTTCCTTGGCCCATAAAATCCAACCCGACCATCTACAATCCCATCGGGCCACCTGGGCCTCTTGTTTGGCTCGTTATGAACCCCTCGGTATAATATTTTGAGAAAGTTAGCCCGAGCCCCGTGAAGCGCCAAGAACCATGGATTAACACCCACGAAAAACTGCCTAAATCTCTTATTTCCTTTTCCTTGGCCCATAAAATCCTACCAGGCCATCTCCAACCTTGCTGGGATAGATAAGACGCTTTCGTGGCTCGTTACGGACCCTATGGTATACCTTTCTGAGAAAGTTGGCCTCGTGCCCCGGACAGGGCTAGGAACCATGGGATAACACCCATGAAAAACTACCCAAATCATTTGTTTCCTGTTCCTTAGAACATAAACTTCTACCAGGCTATCTTCAACCCCGCCAGGCAAGCTTGCCCTCTTGCCTGGCTCATTACGGACCCCTTGGTATAATATTTTGGGAAAGTTGGCCCCGAGCCCCGGGCAGTCCCAGGAACTATAGGCTAACACCCATAAAAAACTGCCCAAATCGCTTGTTTCTTGTTCCTTGGCCCATAAAATCTTACCAGGCCATCTTCAACCTTGCTGGTCTACCTGGGCCTCTTGAGTGAATCGTTACGGACCCCTCAGTATAATATTTTGGGAAAGTTGGCCCCAAGCACTGGGTAGCGCCAGGAACCATTGGCTAACACCCACGAAAAACAACCCAAATTGCCTATTTCCTATTTCTTAGCCCATAAAATCCTACCAGGCCATCTCCATCCCCTCTGGCCCTCTTGTCTGGCTCGTTACAAATGCCTCGATATAATATTTTAGGAAAGTTGTCCCTAAGCCCCGGGCAGCGCCAGGAACCGTGGGCGAACACCCACGAAAAACTACCCAAATCTCGTGTTTCCTAATCCTTGGCTCATATAATCCTACAAGGTCATCTCCAACCCCGCTGGCCACCTAGGCCTCTTTCTTGGCTTGTTATGGACCCCTTGGTAGAATTTTTCAAGAAAGTTATCCTCGAGCCCCGTGAAGCACCAGGAACCGTGGGCTAATACCCATGAAAAACTATCTAAATCTTCTATTTCCTTTTCCTTGGCCCATAAAATCCTACCAGGACATCTCCAACCCCGCTGGGATACTTGGGCCTCTTTCCTGGTTTGTTATGGACCCCTCAGTATAATTTTTTCAGGAAAGTTGGACCTGAGTCTCGGGCAGTGCCAGGAATTGTTTGCTAACACCCATAAAAAACTACCCAAATCATCTGTTTCTTTTTCCATGGCCCATAAAACCATACCAAGACATCTCCAACCTCATTGAGCCAATTGGTCCTCTTTCCTATCTCATTACAAACCCCTCGGTATAATGTTTCAGGAAAGTTAGCCCCGAGCCCTGGGCAGTGCTAGGAACTGTGGACTAACACCCACGAAAAACTGTTAAAATTGCCTGTTTTATATTCCATGGCATATAAAATCCTACCAGTCCATCTCCAACCCCGCTGGACCACCTGGCCTCTTTCCTGGATCATTAAAGACCCCTCAGTATAATATTTTGGAAAAGTTGGCCCCGAGCCCCAGGGAGCACTAAGAACCGTGGGCTAACAATCACGAAAAACTTCTCAAATTGCCTATTTCTTATTCCTTGGCCCATAATATCCTACCAGGCCATCTCCAACCCCGTCGGGACACTTGAGCCTCTTTCCTAGCTCGTTACGGACCCCTCGGTATAAATTTTTGAAAAAGTTGGCCTCGAGCCCCGAGAAGCACCAGTAACTGTGGGCTAACACCCACGAAAAACTACCTAAATCGATTGTTTCCTGTTCCTTGACCCATAAAATCCTGCTAGGCCATCTCCAACCCCGTCGAGCCAGTTGGGCCACTTGACTGGCTCGTTACGGACCCTTCTATTTAATTTTTCAGGAAAGTTGGCCCTGAGCATCGGGCATTGCCAGGACACGTAGGTTAACACCCATGAAAAACTACTAAAATTGCCTTTTTCCTGTTCTTTGGCCCATAAAATCGTACTAGGACATCTCTAAATCTGTCGGGCCACTTAGGCCTCTATCCTGTCTCGTTATGGACCCCTCGGAATAATTTTTTAGGAAAGTCTACCCTGAGCCCCACGCAGCGCCAAAACCCGTGGGCTAACACCCATGAAAAATTGCTTAAATCGCCTATTTATTTTTTCTTGGCCCATAAAATCCTACCAGGCCATCTCCAAACCCCGTCGAGCCTACTGGGCCCCTTGCCTGGCTTGTTACGGACCCCATGGTATACATTTTTCAGAAATTTAGCCCCTAGTCCCTTGCAGCTCCAAGAACCGCAGGCTAACACCTATGAAAACTGTCGAAATCGCCTCTTTCCTTTTCCTTGGCCCATAAAATCCTACAAGGCCATCTCCAACCCCATTAAGCCAGTTGAGCCTCTTGTTTGACGCGTTACGGGCCCCTTGGTAAAAACTTTTGGGAAAATTGCCACGAGCCTCGGGCAGCGCTAGGAATTGTGGGCTAACACCCACGAAAAATTTTCCAAACCACTTGTTTCATGTTTCTTGTCCTATAAAATCCTACTGGGCCATCTCCAACCCCGCTAGGACACCTGACCTTTTGAATATCTCTCTAAGGACCCCTCGGTATAATATTTTGGGAAAATTGGCCCCGAGCACCGGGCAACGCCAGGAACCGTGGGCTAACACCCACAAACAATTGCCCAAATTACCTTTTTCGTGTTCCTTGGCCCATAAAATCCTATAAGGCCATCTCCAACCCCGCCAGGCCACCTAGTCCTTTTGACTGTCTTGTTAAGGACCCCTCGATATAATGTTTTGGGATAGTTGGCCCCGAGCACCAGGCAGTGCCAGGAATCGTGGGCTAACACTTACAAAAAATTGCCCAAGTCGCCTACTTCCTATTCTTTGGACCATAAAATTCTAACAGCTTATATCCAACCCCCGCTGGGCCAGTTGGGCCTCTTGCCTGGCTCGTTACGGAACCCTAGGTATAATATTTTGGGAAAGATAGCCCCGGGACGCTCTTGGAACCATGGGCTTACACCCACAAAAACTTGTCGAAATTTCCTATTTCCATTTCCTTGGCCCATAAAATTCTACCAGGCCATCTCCAACCCCGCTGGGCCACCTGGTCCTCTTTCCTGGCTCATTAAGGACCCCTAAGTATAATATTAAGGGAAAGTTAGCCCCAAGCCCCAGGCATCGTCAGAAACCGTCGGCTGACACCCACAAAAAACTTTCAAAATTGTTTGTTTCCTGTTCAATGGCCCATAAAATCCTATCGGGCAACCTGGACCTCTTTCCTGGCTGTTTACAGACTCCTCCGTATAATATTTTGAGAAAGTTTGCCCTGAGCCCCAGCCAGCGCCAGGAACCGTGGGCTAACACCCACGAAAAATTTCTCAAATCACTTATTTCCTGTTCCTGTGCCCATAAAATCATATCAGGCATCCTCCGACATCGTCGAGCCACCTAGGACTCTTAGAGGGCTCGTTATAGACCGACTCATATGATATTTCAGAAAATTTAGCCCCGAGCCCCAGGAAGCACCAGAAATCGTGGGCTAACACCCACAAAAAACTACCTAAATTGCCTCATTCCTATTTCTTAGCTCATAAAATCCTACTAGGCATCCTCCGAGGCCGCTAGGTCACCTGGGATTCTTTGAAGTCTCATTACGGACCTACTCATATGGTTTTTTAAGAAAGTTGGCCCCGGGCAGCGCTTGAAACCGTCGGCTAACACCCATGAAAAAATGTCAAATCACTTATTTCTTGTTCCTTGGCCCATAAATTCCTACCAAGCATCCTCTGTGGCCTTCGAGCCACCTAGGATTATTGGTTTACTCATTACAGACATACTCGTATGAAATTTTGGGATAGTTGGACCCGAGCCCCAGGCAACACCAGAAACCATGGGCTAACACCCACAAAAAACTACCCAAATCGCCTGTTTCCTATTTCTTGGCCCATAACATCCTACCTGGCATCCTCCAGTGTTGCCGTGCCACCTAAGACCCATGGAGGGTTCGTTACAAATCCACTCGTATGATGTTTTAGGAAAGTTAGCTCGAGCCCTGGGCAGCACCAGAAACCATGGGCTAATACCCATGAAAAATTGTCCCAATCACTTGTTTCCTATTTCTTGGCCCATAAAACCCAACCAGACGTCCTCTAGCACCGCCGTTCCACTTGGGACTCTTGGCAGACTAAGTACGAACCCACTCGTATGATTTTTTGAGAAACTTAGCCTCGAGCCCCGGGCAATGCCAAAAACCGTGGGCAAACACCCACAAAAAAACTACCCAAATCACATGTTTTCTGTTCCTTGCCAAACAAAATCCTACCAGGCATCCTCCAGCGGCACCGGGCGACCTGAGCCTCTTGGCGAGCTCATTACAGACCCACTCGTATGGTTTTTTAAGAAAGTTTGGCCCCGAGCCCTAGGCACACTAGAAATCGTAGGCTAACACACACGAAAAACTGCTCAAATCGTATATTTCTTGTTCCTAGGGAAAGTTGGCCCTGAGTCACCGACAACCCTAGATTTAGTGGGCTTAACACCCATGAAAAACTTCCCAAATTGCCTTTTTTTATTCCTTAGCCCATAAAATCCTATAGGGCATCCTTCGCATCATCGAGCCATCTGAGACTCTTATTATGCTCATTACAGACCCACTCGTATAAAATTTTAGGAAAGTTGGCCCCGAGCCACCGACAATCCCAGATTCTGTGGTTAAAACCCACAAAAAACTATTGAAATTGCTTGTTTCTTGTTCCTTTGCCCATAAAATCCTACCGGGCGTCCTCTGATGTCGTTGGGCTACCTGGGACTCTTGGCGAGCTCATTACAAACCCACTCATATGATTTTTGGGGAAAGTTGGCTAGAGCCACCGGCAGCCCAACATTCTATTTGCTAATACCCACTAAAAACTTCTAAAATCGTTTATTCCCATTTCCTAGGCCCATAAAATCCAATCGGGCATCCTCCAATGTTGTTGAGCCACTTGGGATTCTTTTTGCGCTCGTTACGAGCCCACTCATATAATTTTTTCAAGAAAGTTGGTCCCGAACCACCATCAGCCCCAGTTTTTATGGGCTTAACACCCACAAAAAATTATTGAAATCATCTTTTTTCTATTCCTTGGCCCATAAAATCCTACCTGGCATCCTCCAGCGCCTCCGGGACATTTAGACTCTTGGCGGGCTCATTATGGATCCACTCGTATAATATTTAAGGAAAGTTGGCCTTGAGCCACCAACAACCTCAAATTTCATGGGCTAACACCCATGAAAAATTATCAAAATTGTCTATTTTTTGTTGCTTGACTCATAAAATCCTATTGGGCATCCTCTAACATCGTCGGGCTACCTGGGACTCTTGGCGGTCTTATTACGAAACCACTCATATAATGTTTTTATAAAGTTGGCCCCGATCCACCTAGGACTCTTAGGGGGATCATTATGGACCCACTCGTAGGCACTGGTGTGCCCCAGGCATCATTATACCATGGCCCATGTGCACCATGGTGCCGCTACACCCAAGCACCATGGTGCTGGTGCACTCGAGCACCGTGGTGCCGGTTGAACCTTAGCATCATGGCATTAGTGCACCAAGCGCTATTGCAGCTGCGTACCCCAGACAAAATTGCACCCATGTGCGTCGCGCACTCGGGCACCATTGACCGATGAACCTGGGAACCTTGGCACCATGACATCAATGTAGTTAAGCACCATGGTGCCTGTGCACCCTGGGCATCATGGCACCATGACATTAGTACATTGAAAAGGCTATTTTCATCAAAGAGTGTAAACATAAGCCATGCTTCATGAATTAAAACTTCAAATGCCTTTTATTTTAGCCACCTTTCCTCTTCTTCATCTTAATTTAAACATTTTTTCATAGGTTCGATCCCACATGGATGATGTCAAAAACATAGAAAATTGATGGAGCTAAACATACAAAATAAATTTTCATGTATATATAGATACAAAATTTTGTTTCATCGGATATTTAGTAAAAATGAATAAAAGTCCTTTGCCAAATTAGGAAAAAATAAAAATTGAATAGGATAAAAGCAGTTTTTTTTAGAACAAACTCGGCCAAAGCATCGGTGCATCCCAATCACCATGGCACCGGTGCACCCTGGGCACTATGGCGTCCGTGGATCATGGTTCCGTTTCACCCTGGGCACCATGGTGCCCGTGCACTGTGGGCACCATAGTGCCTGTGTACTGTAGGCACCATGGCGTTAATGCACCCCGAGCTTCATGGCATTTGCGCAATGAAGCACCATGATGCTGATGCATCCTGGGTACCAAGGCGTCGTTGCACCCTGGGCACCAAAGCGTCTGTGCACCCCAGGTACGATGGCACCAACTTCCCCAAAACCATGGTGCAGGTGCATCGGGGGACCCTTGTGGCGTGCACCATAACACATACCTCCATGTTGCATGTACAAAAACACATGTTGATGAGTCCTCCTCATAAGAAACGTCTGAACCCAACTCAACTGAATCATAGAAAATTACATGTGACTTATCTGGAATGTATCGGTGGAGCATGGAGACATGAAATATCAGATGAACTGCTGATAGTCTTGATTGCAATGCTAACTAATAAGCAACCTTACATACTCTCCTCAAAATCTCAAATATGCTAATAAACCTAGAGTTGAGTTTGGACTTCTTCTCAAACCTCATCACACCCTTCACGAACGATATTTTCAGCCACACACTATCTCCAACCATGAAATCAAGAGGTCTAGTCCTCCTATCAACATAACTCTTCTAGCGGCTCTAGGCTATCAACAACCTACTCTGTATCAATCAGACTCAATCCATAACATCTTTGAGCATGTCAACATCCAATCATCAGCTGAATCCGAATCAAACCACTCGATAAGCGACCTACACCTCCGACATACCATACAATTTAACAATATCTCAGATATACAATCTAGCTAACTGCTCTATACTGTTGCTAGTCTTCACCGGTAGAAAATGAGCAGACTTAGTCAATCGGTCTACAATCACCCAAACTGAATCAAACTTGCCCAAAGCCAAGGACAAACCAGTAACAAAATCCATAGTAATGCACTCCCATTTTCACTCAGAAATGGGCTTCCTTTGCATAGAACCCCCAGGCTTTTGGTGCTCATATTTGACTTGTTGACAATTCAAGCACTTCGCTACAAACTCAGCAATGTCTCTCCTCCTCCCACACCACAAATAGTGTTGTTTAAAATCATGATACATCTTTGCCGCACTAGGATGGATAGAATATCTGGCACAATGAGCCTACTCCAAGATCAATCTCACCCAATCTCGTACCTTAGGCACACAAACTCAACCATTAATCCTCAAAACACCCTCTAAATCAATAGTAGCCACTTTTTCTTTACCTCTCAATACCTTATCATGAATCACGCATAATCTAGCATCATCAAACTGGTGAGCACACACCTGATCAAGCAATGAAGACCTAGACTCCACAAAGGCTAAAATATCGTGAGAAGGAAAAATATCCAACCGAACTAACTATTTAGAAAGTGACTGAACCTCCAAAGCTAAGGGGTCTATCCTACACCCTCAAGAATGCCAAACTCCCCATACTAGAGGCCTTCCGAATCAAGGCATCTGCCACCACATTCACATTGTTTGGGTGATATAGAATAGAGATGTCATAGTCTTTCAACAATAATAATTACTTACGCTGCCTCATGTTCAAATTAGGCTGAGAAAAGATATATTTGAAACTCCGATGATTGATAAAGATCTCAAAATGCACTCCATAGAGATGATTCCGCCACAACTTCAATACAAACACCACCGCAACCAACTCTAGATCATAGGTAGTGATAGGATCGGGGTTAGAAAGAATACTAATATGAAGTGAATACTAGAATGTGAAAGCAGCAATAAAAAGAAATAAAAAAAACTAATTAAAGATATGGGAAATTCAAAGGAAAGATCCCAAAATTTCTAAGAATTTGATATTCTAAGGCCTTGACAAGATCCAAGTAACAACGTATAGATTTATGGAGGAAATCTAATGTCTTTACTTGAGAAAACAAATCAAAATGATAGATTGGGATCTTGATCGCTTTATGAGTAACTAAAGATAATAATTAGTATGGAAACTAATCACCTTCTAAAGAATACCAAAAAGAAATCAAAGATCACAAGAAGAAATTACTTTATACCTCAAACTATGAATTAGTAAAGGTTTAAAGATAAATTCTCAAAGAACAAGTCACAAAGATTCAAAAGAACTCTCTCAAATATTATTAATATCAATCTAATTGTCCTCAATGAATGAAAAATGACTCCCATATATAGGATAAGGTCCTTGGACTCTAAGAATTAAGCTAAAGGAGTAGCCAAAACCTAAAAAGAAAATTACAAGGTAAATCTTACTCTAGAAAGTAAATAAAGTAACCTTAACTAGAAATAAATCTAGTAGTTCTAGGAAAGCATTAAATGATAACAGAAAAACCATAAATAGAACAAGTAAAACATTAATAACCTAAATATAAATATGAAAACAAGTTAAAACTTAACTAGGAAAAGAATCTTGACAATCCTGGAAAGTTTGTTTAGTCTTCTCTTTAAACTTAGAGGAGAAAGCAATATTTGTTGTGACTAACTCTTGGACTCTTCTTGGCCTTATTTGCACAAATTTTAACCCTAAAATTCTCCCTTTTGGACTTGAATTTGAGCCACCAAATATGTCACGACCCAAGCCTAGGGCCTAGACGTGACATGGCGAA
This sequence comes from Solanum aculeatissimum, assembly GCA_038996855.1. Lineage (NCBI taxonomy): Eukaryota > Viridiplantae > Streptophyta > Magnoliopsida > Solanales > Solanaceae > Solanum > Solanum aculeatissimum. The sequence continues at coordinate 36 of JBCEWC010000640.1, read as the reverse complement.
TGAGGAACCCGAAGGAACCCCAAACAAGCCTCTCAA